>JABWTJ010000200.1:1415601-1431559 GCA_016801875.1 Solanum sitiens
TTAATAGTGGAAGTGAAAGAGAAGCAGTACACTGATCCAATTCTTTTACAACTTAAAGAGAATGTACTACATGGTATGACAAAGGCGTTTGAGCTTAAGCAAGACGGAGTACTTCGATGTCAAAACAGATTGTGTGTACCTAATATAGATGAACTAAGAAAGAGGATCATGATGGAAGCACATAATTCAAGGTACTCTGTTCATCCGGGGTCAACTAAAATGTATCATGACTTGAAAGAAATGTATTGGTGGGGGAACATGAAGAAGAACATTGCAGAATTCGTGGCTCAGTGTCCAAACTGTCAACAGGTAAAAGTAGAACACCAAAAGCCCGGAGGTTACATGCAGCGTATAGAACTTCCAATTTGGAAATGGGACATGATCAACATGGATTTTGTTACTGGTTTGCCTCGCTCATTCCGGAAGTTTGACTCCATATGGGTAATAGTTGATAGACTTACCAAAGCAGCACACTTCTTGCCGGTGAAGACTACTTATACAGATGAAGAGTATGCGAGGTTGTACATTAAAGAGATAGTTCGACTACATGGAGTGCCAATCTCTATAATATCGGATAGAGGAGCTCAATTTACAGCAAATTTTTGGAAGTCATTTCAAAAGAGTTTGGGAACACAAGTGAATTTAAGTACAACCTTTCATCCTCAAACGGATGGTCAGGCAGAACGTACGATTCAGACACTTGAGGATATGCTGCGAGCTTGTATATTAGATTTCAAGGGTAGCTGGGATGATCACCTACCACTTATTGAATTTGCTTATAACAATATCTATCATTCGAGCATTAAAATGGCACCTTATGAAGCTTTATATGGTCGAAAGTGTAGATCACCAATTGACTGGTTCGAAACGGGTGAAACTGCCTTATTTGGGCCAGATCTTGTTCATCAAGCTATGGAAAAAGTCAAAGTGATACAGCAGCGGCTAGAAACAGCTCAAAGTCGACATAAATCATATGCAGATATTAGAAGGAGAGGACTAGAATTTTCTATAGGGGATTGGGTGTTCTTGAAGGTGTCTCCGATGAAAGGGGTAATGAGGTTTGGTAAAAAGGGAAAGCTGAGTCCACGCTATATAGGGCCATATAAGATTATCCGAAAATTTGGCCAAGTAGCCTATGAGTTAGAGCTACCACAAGAGCTTTCATCAGTTCATCCGGTGTTCCATGTCTCAATGCTACGGAAATGCGTAGGTGACCCATTTCGTATTACTCTTACTGAAGACGTACAGGTACAGGAGATCTCACTTATGAAGAAGTACCCATTGCTATTCTGGATCGACAAGTTAGGAAGTTAAGGAATAAAGAAGTAGCTTCTGTAAAAGTTCTATGGAGAAACCAACAAGTAGAAGAAGTTACATGGGAAGCAGAAGAAGCAATGAAATTTAAGTATCCTCACCTCTTCCACACTGGTGGGAATGATCAAAATGTTAGTGGAGGCATTGACAAGTAAGTATAAGTCTATATGTTCAATGTGATTAATAGTAGTACTAGCTTAGGCTTGAACTTGTTTAGGCCGCACAACCATGCTAACATTCGAGGACGAATGTTCCAAGGGGGAAGGATGTAACGGCCTGTATTTTTGTATGTGGTAGTTCTATTCATGTTATACTTGACTTATACTTATAGTGTAGGTGAGGGATCATGTTTCTTACATGATTAGTGTTGGTTTAAACTAGCTTGGAAGGTGATGTAATGCCTTGCACGTTTTAGCATATGTATTGCAAGTTAACTCCGATGGAAAGTATTTAAGTAATTATAGTAAGGTGGTAATTGAGCTAGCAGTTGCATCACCTACTTGATCTATATTATAGTTAAAGGGCCCAAGTTTGATTGACCAGATTTCGGCTTATATTTAGGGGCTCATTTGAAGCCCAAACCTATTAAAGAAAATGTGAATGAAAGAAGGCCCAACAGCAAAATCTGCCAATTGGCCATTATGGATAAAGCCCAAGTGAAACTAAGTAAGTACATGACCTCCTAAGATTTGTTTTACCATGTTATTGGGCCAAGTGTGTACCCCCTAACTTGCCACTAATCTGTCCCAAGCTGATTAAACGAACAAAGGACAAATGACAGCCAAGGTCCAATAATATTAAGTCCAAAGGGCCCACTTAAAAGGACAAGCGGGTGGCAACCTACTTGACATTATCGGACCAAATTGGTCAAGCGTGTGGCCATCTAACAACCTCCCTTTTTCAAATGATAAGGATCAAGTCTTATTCTCCATTTGAACTTGCAAAATTTAAGATTTTCTTAAGTTTCTTTCTTGTCTCTCTGGCTCAATACAGCAGCCCTAAAACACCTTAGGGATTCTTGAGTGCTGTCTCATTTTTAAGTAAGAAGTTTGAAGGAGAGTTTGAATTCTTGAAGTACAAGTTTAGAGGATAAATTTCCAGAATTAAGGTAAGACTTCAACCCATTTGTTTTCCTCTCTTTGATCATGTTTGGATTGGAGAATTTTGTATATATTTATCAAGAATTCATGGATGATGATAAATCTTTGAGTCAATATTCTCCTATTATGCTGAAAGATTTGAGATTGTTAGTGGCTGCCTTATGAATATTGTTGTTGAGGGCTGTTTGAGTATCTCTGGAAATGATGTTTGAAGTTGTATTAATGTGTAGAGGAAGGGTGTGGTGGTTCACCATTTATGTAAGGATTGTATGGGCCTGATTTCCATCAAATATTTTTAGCTACTGTTTTGGAGAACCTTATTGTGATTAGCTGCTGATGTTAGCTTAATCATGACTTATGTTGTAGATTAGCACCCAATAAGGAAGGCTGAATCGTGATAGTGGTATTGGTCATAAATATAAGGTATGTAAGGCTATTCGATTCTATATCCTTTTGGCATGAAATCTGCCACCTGCAATTAATATCAATGAAGTGATTCTCATAAGTTCTATTTCTAGAAAAGAAAGCATGGTGGCAGCGTACTATCTCCAAATAGCTAACAATATTTCTTTCCCCATTCTAAGTACATGGAACTACTTCATTATATGTTCACTACTCTATACTTGTGTAAAATTCCCCTTGTGCTGTTATAGAAATGGTATTTGCAAAAGAAAGTTTGATGAATCCTTCTCCTAAGCCAATTGAAGTCAATTGTGCCATTAAGGTCTTAAAGTAAGGTGTTGATGTTTCATAGCTCCTTATGTCATTGTTACTGCCTCAAAGTATTGTTTTCATGTATTCCACTACTGTTCCATAATTTCATGTCTCCAAGATGATTATGACCACCAAATCAACATCTCAAAGTGTTACGATTATCCAAAATAACATCTCAAAAGAGTTATGAACTGATTAACAATAATCTCAAAGATTAAAGAATCTAAGTGAAGAAATCTATATAATTAAGGGTGGCAGCTCAGGGGCGAAAGCCTAGCATGGGCCGATCCCAAGTTGTGTAATTATGAGGACCGCATCCCAGGGGTTAATACGCCTAGCATGGGTCATCCTCTTCTACCACTGATCAGCTGGTCACTTGTATCACATGCCCAACAAATATTATAACATACAAAGAAGGTAAAGAAAAGAATGTATCTTACTTGATTCCACAAGAGTAAGCAAAGGTGGTCTTCTCTCCTAATCTATGCACTCATATGTTGCTACTTGATTTCATTTGTGCCTTGTATTATATATACTTTTTGCCTTACATATTTAGTACATTTTTCGTACTGACGTCCCGTATTGGGGACGCTGCATTTCATGCTGCAGGCTCAGGTACTCCAGCTAGTAGACCTCCTCAGTAGGAGCACTCGAAATTCTGCTACTTTTGGTGAGCTCCAAGTTGGTTCGGAGCTTTATTAAGTCCTTGGTAAATTCGTTTGGTATTGTATCGTAGTTATGGGTAAGGCGGGGTCTGTGCCGACCTACTCTAGTCTTCTATCTTTTAGAGGCTTTGTAGACGTATGTACATGGTTCAGTTGTGTATTAAGGAGTTGTGGCCTAAACAGCCAAGTCTTATATATAACTTTTGAATCTACTTACGTTGGTTTGTATCGCTGCATCCAAAGTTAACTTGTCTCAATTGTTATAGTATATGCTCAGTAAGAACAGTTTGTAGGTTGGTTCTCTCGGGCCTTTAGGGCATCGGGTGCCTGTCCGTCTTAATGGGTTTTGAGGCGTGACAAGAAGGCTTGGTATTAATTGATCTAGGTTCTTCTAGTCTGTCATGTAGTAACTTGTGATCTTGATGTTAGAATGGTTTTTATGTGACTCGATTATGGTGAATTGTCTTAGCTACTGTCTATATGTGTAATGAGATGATAATTATGTATAATTGGTCCAGTATGAATAGATAACAATTGAATTGGTAAATATTGATTTAGGTTCTTCTAGCTTATAGACTTGATAGAGTAATGTATATGTTGCGATCTATATTCTACGGTGGATGAAGTATGATTTAGCTATGATGTTCTATATCTTTAGCTACTGTCCTAAATGTATATTATTGATACATGATGATTGATGAACAAGACTGCGGAAATTAATTGATGATCTATAACTCTATACTTTCTAGTATATATGTATATATGTGATGTATTGTATTAGGTTGTAGTATGATCTTGTACCGACTTGTACATGATTTCTTTCATGATTAAATGTATATTTAGCTACTTACCTATAATGTATTGATGATGAAAATGGTGCATTGATCAATGATGATCAAAGTTTGATGAATTGGTAAGAATGGATCTGCCTCTCTACTTTTCTATATTATTGTAATTGATGAAGCCGTGTATGGCATTGTGTGGTATGGTCCAGTTATGGTGGCGGTGTCTACTTTATTATCAATATTATATGTTTTGACTATTGCTTTGAAGGAAAATTGATGAATATATGAGTGTGTGGTTATGATGATGACCTTATGTGTAACTTGTGCCTAGTCTTCTACTCTAGTTGTTAATATAGGTTATGTACTATTGTTATGAGCATGTGAATGATCATGTTAGGGTTATGTGTAGCTGCTGCCATTAATAAAGTATTAAAAAATGATGACCCTACCTTTGTACGCCTATGTGAATGCATGGATAGCAAAAGTTAGAAGTCTTAAGTGTAATATGAAGTTTGCTTGTCTCCTATGCTATTATGTGTTGTGTGGTCAATGTTTGGTTGTGTATTGTGGTCCTAAGAGGGTGGATCCCTCAATGTGTTATTGATAGCCATTATGTGATCTTGTTGACCAATGCACACACACCCTCACTCTACATGCATGCTTACAAGTAGTACAGGATCATAGTGTCTAATTAAAGGTTGTTCTCATATTCACTAGTGTCTACTACTATGCATGTTAAACTTATGTCTATGAAAGTATGATATGTGTTTCCTTAACTAGGATGAATTGATAGGTGTACTAGTATGGGCAAGGGTATGAACATTATCTATGCATTGCAAATGTGTACCTTGATAGGATAGTTCCTAGGTTTGGTCTTTTATGTATATGGATATGAATGTATGAGTATATTCTGAACATGTCATGTATGTTATAATGTGAAGTATGTGGTATGATGAAGTATGATTATACCTGGTGTCTAATTGTGTTTATATGAAAGCATGGCTTATATAGTTACACTTGTACACTTATACATGAGTGAAATGAAGTATGAACATGTGTGGCTTTAAAGATGTTATGTTAAAGGATTGCTCACATATATGTATACATGTCCATGTAAAAGGGTTTCTCACATGATTTACGTTGATGAACTCTCATCTATGACCTATGAGCTAAGAATATAGAGATTCAATCTCCTAAAGCATAATTTTATAAAGTAATGATAATAAAGGCTTTTAATATAGGGAACTTAGCTTAGCACCAAGTGAACTTGAATATGAGTGGTGTGCCTTCCCAATGTGGGAAGGAAGGTCTACCATAAATCTCATGAGGTGGATAGACTCATAGCCCAAGGGCATAGAGGGATGTCTCCACGATGGCCTCCAATTTCCATTAATTATGCTTGTCACATAGGTAGCAAGTGAATTCACTTAGTATGCTAGCATGTGTTAACGTTCTACCATGGCTAGGTAAGAACACCTTCCATTGGTTTAAGGCTCTATGACCAAACTCCATGTTTAGCACCCATGGTGTTAGTGTCGGTTAAGGCTTAACTTCCCTAATGTAAAATAGACAATGGTGTTAAAGTAAATTACTAAGGACACTAACTAGGATAACCTAAGAGAAGATACTCAGGATAGGTTGAAGTAATGAACCCACCTAGATATTGCACAAGTAGTTATTTAAGGGAGTCCTAGGAAGGTGTTCAAATGTATGTGCATATGTTTATAGTTATCTTACATGACAATATGTTAGTTCCTACATGATGTGATAATATGGATAATATGGAATTCTCATGTGAAGTGTGTGCCTTGTCTATGAAGTGGTCCTATGACTCTATGTGTTGAGTTAAAAGGTTGTATGTATGGTTTCCTTGTGGTCTTAAGGTGATGCTTGAGCATGGATGGTTTTATGGGACATTACTCATGTATTACACCATGTATCACTAAAAGGATTACTTGGGAAAGTCAAGAAGTTAGAAATAAAGGAGTTCAGCATAAATGGAAAGTAATTGTAAAGTGAAAGTAGTTCACTGTAAAGTGAAAGGAGTTCACTGTAAAGTGACCTCAAATGTGGCTTAAATTCTATATGTAATTTTATATGATGTTTGTACTTTGAATATGTCTATATGAAGTAAGTGAATTATATAAATGCTATTGTATCAAGGTTTTATGAAGTTTTCACAAAAAGGCATAATGCATGATTTCAAGTAAAATGTCCCTTTTAAATGAATGTTTTTGCATGGTTGTCATATTCTTGTACTAACACCATTCTTCTCTACCTTTTTACACAGAGTGTAGGTTATGGATGCTTAAAGAATGTCTCTATAATTGAAAAGCTTGATATGTGATTCCCAAGCTCAAGGAAAGGAATCCTTAAGTCCAAGGATGTCATAATGTTTAGTTTACTGTAAAGTTCTTAAATATTGTACTTATGTATTATTTTGTAAGGGCCGTGTCCCTAAGGTACTCTTATGATGTTGAGTCTAGGATGGAAAAAATAGACTAGCGTTTAAATATGTGTCTATGATATTTTATATATATGAAGTAAAGTTTCTAGCATATGATGTGCTACGAAAAGTTTTAAATTTTCTGTTAATTTACCTATGAAAATGCAATGATAGATTATGGGCTTGCACAAGACCTCCGAGAGGTCAAGTACGCCATGTTACTTCTAGGGGGGTCTACCCGGATGTGACAATACCTTAATTGTGATTAAAAGCCCACAAGAATGATGGAGAAATACTTGAGAAATCTATTTTCTTCCTTGGAGCTCCCAAAGCTTCAACAATGGAGGTTTTGGAGCGAAGAATGGAGAGGTTTTGTTTTGAGTTGAGGGTTTAGCTTTGATTGGTGAGTTTAGGGGTATAAAAAACTCAATAACTGTCAAATTCATCCCCAAATTACCCAAAATACCCCTGCATTTATTGGATGAATTAACAAACTCAAATTTGACTTAAAAATGGCGCGTCCAAATCTGGGAGTTTAATGCGCATTGCGGAGGCACTTTTAAATCTTGTTTCTGGAAATTTCACGCGTTGAAGGGCAAACAATGTGCCAATTTTTGGGCAGATGCGCGACGCGCAACCACTGTCAGATGCTGGCTAGCGCAGCTTGTGTGGCCAATTTTGGGTCCTCCTTATGGACCCTTTAGCTGGTCCCCGTGGCATCGTTCTCAGATATTGTGACCCTTTACATTTCATTATATGCATAGGAACTATCGATACTCACTTTCACCCTCAAACAATCCCCCAAAACATCACTACAAAATAATACAACACACTAGTTCAATTTCGACTAGTTTCCTAACGTCTTGGACGTTTGACCTCCAAACATTGCCAAACTTTATATAATGCCGAAGAACACTATAAATCTTCCTCGAATGACACTTTCTAGAATTTAGATACTATCAAGACACCCATGTTAGGCTGTAGTTTCACCTAGTTCATTTTGAGGGTGTAACAATACTCCACCACTTGGAAACGTTCGTCCTCGAATGACACTTGCTACACTTTAGATACTATGAAGAGATAATAAAATCAAGACTAGAAGCACATAACCATACCACACAATACACAATAAATAAATATAGGAGAAATCTCATTTCATAAAATCAAGCGACTCACAACACAAAAAGAAGCTAGAAATAAATCTGTGACTCATCATGCAATAAGACTCACATTCTTCATTTCAAATATCATGAAATCCTTTTAAATTCATTGTCATGCTCATATACATCAGTTCAATAATTATTATAAGAATTTTCAACCAAAGAACAAATTAGTCATTTTTCCAAAAATGTTACAATAAGCTGCCAGGCATTACAGTGAATATGCTTTAAAATTTCAATAAATGCAACATTTAGGAAATTGATGATGGATACATGAAAATATGATAGATTAAACCACATAAACACATTTTACAACATAGTCATAACTTCATGAAATGCAGAATTCAAGGAATCAATGAAATTCAATTCCAACGAGACTCCTAAACACAATGCAACATGCAACATACTAATATGATCATCTAGCTCCTCTACTAACCATACTCCCCCAATTACAAGTAAATCATAAAACAAAAGAGAGAATACTAGAACTTACCATCATCATCATCATCATTCGGCTTTGATTCTCTAGACCGGAGTGCATAAAAGTGGTTCTTCTTTGGAGGATCACTACCCGAAACTCTTTTAGGAACTTTCTTACCTTCTTTTCCTCTAGACACAATACTAGGACAATCTCTCACTTTGTTTCCATCCTTACCACAGCCAAAACAACTCCCGGTACCCAATAGACACTTCCCATAGTGTCACTTCCCACAAGTAGCACATGTATGCTTGTCACTTTGAGAACCACTACCCTTCTCAAGTTAACTTTAGCACTCCTAGGTTCATCTTGACTTGTGAACTTCTTCTTTGATCTAGGTTGACTTTGATCACCTTGACTTCACTTCAAGTTTCTAGCAATCCTACCAAGTTTAGACTTCTCAATGGATTGATCATACACCATGAGTCTAGCCAAAGTCATATCATTATGGAGCATGATCGTACGCATTTCTTCTTTAACTAGGTCGGAAATCCCGGTCACAAATCTACTTATATCATCCCTAGGGCTAGGCACTAAGGATGGTGCATATCTAGAAAACATAGTGAACTTCAAAGATTACTCCTCAACACTCATATTGTCTTGCTTAAGATTGATAAACTCTTCTACCTTCACCTCCCTCCTCTCACGGGGAAAGTACTTTCCTATGAAAGTCTTCTTAAACACTTACCACTCAATAGGACCCGACTCAACAGGCCTATAATCCTTGCATTGAGTGTACCACACTTGAGAAACCTCCGTCAACTGGTACGAAGCCAACTCCGCCTTATCCCTAGAAGTCACTCCCATGGCACTCAACATCTTGTACACACCATCTAAGAACTTTTGGGGATCTTCTCCCACCATAGAGTAATGAAATATAGGAGGAATGATCTTCACAAAGTCTCTCAATCAAGAGGTCATAGTGCTCTCCATAGCATTCATTTAGGCTCAACACCCCTATTCACTTGAGTAGTCATGGCTCGGGCTAAAGCAAGTAGAGCCTCTCTAATCTCCCATTAGTCATTTCCGGGGGAACCACCGGAACATCATTACCTCCTTCCACAATAGGGACATGATCACCTTATGAACCTTGAACACCTTGAGAAACTTGCTCAACTGATGGCACTTGTCCACCTCGGGGAGGAAGTCCCTCATTAACATCATTCTCCTCAACTCTTCTAGCCGGTATCCTCGTACTCATCTCTTATACACAAGGAAAACCATAAGAAAAGAACACTCATAACTTTTAATCTCTACAACACGACATAGGAGTAGAAAAGAAGTGAAATTCTATCATCCTATAGCCTCTCGCCCATAGATGTGTCGTGACTCACACTGATGAATGGGACTCTACTAGACATGACTTGATGAGAGTTTTGGATTTCTAAGACCAATTTCATAACCTATGCGCTGATACCAAGCTTGTTACGACCCGAGAGTACCCCCTAGAAGTTAGGGCATTCTCAAAGCGGAACACAACGTACTTGACCTCTCGAAGGTCTTGTACAAGCCTTTCACCTCATTCATCGCATATACATATATATAAGTAGTGCGGAATTAAAACTTTTCACAGTATTCGAATAGTCTTTCAAAATCTCTTTGATATTAACCAAAAAAATACTAAGTCTCATGTAATCAAATCTTATACTCGAAATATACTTGGGTCATGGCTCATACAATTGAAATATCGTACTAGTAAGTCTATTACAATACTGTAATAAAAGAACTCTAAAGACATCTATGCCCTCGAGTCAAATGAGGACATACTTCAAATTAGCTTGAAAGATCCTATAATCCAAACTTCGCTCCCAAAAGTACCTTCACCTACGAATCACTTTATAGATAGATAAAAGTAAGGAATTAGTACAAACACATGTACTAAGAATGGCATAATGCAAAAAAATCATGATAATAGACATTTAATGGAAATATGCTCCTTTTGATTAAAACATCGTAGTAAAAGCAAAAGAACAACATTTAACACCTTAGAAACATATAAGATATCACATAAGGTTCACAGTGAACTCTTTTAGCATGAAACTCTCTCACTAAAAGTTATCCTAAGACTCACTTAAGTAAGACAAAGAGAGACCACTCATACACCCTATCTAAGCACACCTAAATGATCCTTAGAACTACCTATAATGAGATAAAAAATTAAAATATACCAAAACACAGAACATATAATATGATATTCACCCCACCAATGTTATCAAAAATCTTACTTAAGTAATTTTAGAAGAGAACGCCCATACACCCTCTTAAAGATTACCTAAATAATCCTTAAGACTTCCTAAGTTTAGATCATGTCTAACGTATCAACAAATTTTTCTATCTAGGGTCATTCTTAATACTTCCCAAGATAAGACTTGAAGAGATCAACTTTTATACCCCCTTCACACTTTAACTAGGAAATCCTTAGAGTCACTCTAGATTAGGTACTCATTCAATAACATACTTTCTAACTTAAGTCATTACTTCATTAGTTCATTTAAGAGACATTTATTACATAAGGACATTAAAGTAATGGTGATGGAGAAGACCAAAGGACTCACTCACTAACATCTTCAAAGCCCAATTGTGCAATGTCTAGGTAGCGTCCCATACCACCACCTACATTTCCTAGAACTTCTCAAACACTATTAGGTATCCCATGTGATAATATTAGGCAATAAACGACATAGACCATGGTAGCAAAGAATGGAATCCTAAGTGGTAACCTACTCTGATAAGGGTGTTCTAATTGCCAATGGTAGAACATGGACACATCCCATGTAGGCATATGGTTAAGGAATATGAAGGGTTTCTTTGCACTCTAGCCTCATTCTTAACTAGAGCTACTTCCCTAACCATACTCACTCGGTGCTATCCTTTTTGTCATAGAGTAATTCACATAAAGGATCACATGATGAGTTTCCATATATAGTTCATAACCCAATCACATTCACCTTACCTAAGAGGTCCTCTAGGGTTGCCTTTCAATGGTTAAGAGGATAGCTTAATGAATTTCCAAAGGATGATTTCATGCCGTTCCGGCCAACCAACCTTAAGTCCGCCATTCACATAAGAAGGATACCATTACAACTTTTGACTTCAAGGATATCATAACCTCTCAACTAGATTGAGGGCTCCACATAATTTGACCTTCCCACTATTTTCAAGTCCACATTTCATTCATACATACAAGACTAAGAGGCTTTACATCCTAAGTCAAGACATCTCATATTCACAAAGTACACGTATAATGTAAGGGACACAAGTCTACCAAACAAGCCATATCAGTACTTCACTTCATCACTTATTGCATATCATCAAAGAAACACTTAGGCAACACAAAGTCAACTATAGTTCATCCTATATACTACTATAGAATCATCAATATAGTATTCATAAGACTCTAAAACCAAGAGAGAAGAATCATGCATCAACTCTAAGACTACACAAATAAGGACATAGTCATAGTCTAACATGATCACCTAAAAACATCAATAGAAGAATTCATGCTATCACCTTGATCACAAGTAGATAGATAAGATCATACTTCACATAAATCAACTAAACAAATCATCATAATATATAAAGTTGTTGCCGACAAGGCCATGTTCATAATTATACATAAAGTAACGCCAAAGAGGCCACAAAATTTACAAGTAAAACACATAACACCGCAACCATAAGTGGACCATACAAATCACAACAGAATTGAAGACCTAACTTACATAAGAATCAAGAGAATTAGGGCGGCGTACCACCAATCCATTCTCACCACTTTAATCCATAGTTATTTACAATACCAATAGGCCCTTACCCATGGCCATGATCATCAATTCAATACAACAATCACAATACTCAATGAATTTATATCAATTTAATATAGATTTATCAATATAAGACAGCCTATACACCAATTAAATTCAATTCTTATATCATTCAATAACCCATAGAAAACTACACTAGAATTCATAAGCATAGAGACATGATCACTTCACCCATAAAATAGTCAAAACTAGGATTTCATGGTTTGCATGGGTTCATAGATATTTTTGGTTAAAATCATCAAATTAACATCAATTCAATCGTAATATAATGATTCAAAACGTTTTATGAATGAACCCATGGATAGATCTCTAAATTGGAGAATTCATGTTTTGCTCATCTTTGAAAGATCATTGGAATTGAATCCTTGAAGAAAGAAATTTCAAGGATGAAGAACCATACCTCATTGTGATGAAAACCCCACAATATTGATGAGAAAAACTTGAGAAATTTATCTTCTTCCTTGGAGCTCCAAAAGCTTCAACAATGGAGGTTTCGGAGAGAAGAATGGAGAGGTTTTGTTTTGAGTTGGGTTTTCTTTTGAGTTGGGTTTAGCTTTGATTGGTGAGTTTAGGGGTATAAAAAGACTCAATAGCCGTCAATAATTCATCCCCAAATTACCCAAAAAACCCTGCACTTATTAGACAATTTAACTAACTAAAATCTGACTTCAAAACGACGCGGCCAAAATTGGTAGTTTACTCCGCGTCACGGAGGCATTTTCAAATCTTCTTTATGGAAAATTTCAATACAGAATGGTAGTGACGGACCTGCGTAGCAGGGAAAATAATTTTCCCATTTTTGGGCCAGCCGCGCGATGCGCAGTCACTGCCAGATTCTGGCTTGTGCGGCAGCTTGATGGGCCAACTTTGGGTCCTCCTTGGGAACACTTTTGCTGGTCCCCAAGGCATTGTTCTCGGAAATTTCGACCTTTTTAATGTCCTTCTATGCTTAGGAACAATCTATACTCTCTTTCACCCTCAAAAAATTCCATAAAACATAACTACAAAATACTACAACACACTAGTTCAATTTCGACTAGTTTCCGAAAGTCTTGGACGTTTGACCTCCAAATATTACCAAAATTTATATACTGCCTAAGAACACTATTATTAACTAGTTTATGACTTTAAAACATCATTACACCCATGATAGGATCTAGTTTATCCTAGTTTATTTTGAGGGTGTAACAGGACTAAATAGGGGTTCATGAGTAATAGTCTTGCTTAGGTTATGATGTTATTAACAATTATACATGCTTGTTGATATTATAACTAGATGATAGAGTTGTTTTGATTATGTGCTCAATTATTTTTATATGTATGATTAGTTGACTAGACTTGGTATTGTTTGTCCTGTAATGTACATGGTCTTGACTTAATGAATATATCCTCAAGTCCGAGGATGATGCCTTGTTATTCCTCTAGATATGGTTCTTTTTTATAGTCTAAAGACGATCATTTCATTCATGTTGTTTCAAGATATTATTGTGAGACCTGAGTGTCATTTCTACATTTGTGTAAGGGCTTGTGCCCATATGGTTGACTCCGTTTAGGTGATTTAATATGAGATATCCGTTTTAAGACTATAATGTGTATGTTGCCTATATGTGGAATAAAAGTAGAAGACTATTTAATCTTCTTACACCGAAGGGTCTATGTATACTCGATATGAATATGTTATGTGTAAGCGAGAGGTATATATAAACCTCATCAAGTAATGTAGATGAAAAGTTTTCAATTTTCTGCATTTTTAACCTATGAATGTAACGATGAATGCTAAGAGGTTTGTTTTAGTCCTCCTCGAGAACGACAATGCCGGTTACGTCTAGGGGGTACTTCCGTGATGTAATAAACTTGGTATCAGATCATGAGGTTGAATATCCTTAGAAAAGATGTCTCATTAAACCACGTCTATGTAGATTCTTATTCATAATTGTGAAGCGCGCCACACTTATGAATAAGATACTATATGATGCTTAGAAACTCTCATCTTCTTGTATTCCTATGTCGTGCCTCTTGAGTCTTATCCTGTGCTTTCAATTAAACCTTGTATCATGGTTATATGTATGAATATTCAAAGATAAGCTGCTAGAAAGACCAAGGAACAGATGGCTAATGTGTCACGCCTCAAAACCCATTAAGTGTCACGCCTCAAAACCCATTAAGACGGACAGGCACCCGATGCCCTAAAGGCCTGAGAGAACCAACCTGCAACCTGTTCTTACTGAGCATATACTATAACAATTGAGACAAGTTAACTTTGGATGCAGCGATATAAACCAACGTAAGTAGGTCCAAAAGTTATATACAAGACTTGGCCGTTTAGACCACAACTCCTTAAGACACAACTGAACCATGTACATACGTCTCCAAAGCCTCTAAAAGATAGAAGACTAGAGTAGGTCGGGACAGACCCCGCCTTACCCTTAACTACGATACAATACCAAACGAATTTAACAAGGACTTAATAAAGCTCCGAATCAACTTGGAGCTCACCAAAAGTAGCAGAATTTCGAGTGCTTCTACTGAGGAGGTCTACTAGCTGGAGTACCTGAGCCTGCAGCATGAAATGCAGCGTCCCCAATACGGGACGTCAGTACGAAAAATGTACTGAATATGTAAGGCAAAAAGCATATGTAATACAAGGCACAAATGAAATCAAGTAGCAACATATGAGTGCATAGATTAGAAGAGAAGACCACCTTGGCTTACTCTTGTGGAATCAAGTAAGCTAGATTCTTTTCTTTACCTTCTTTGTATGTTATAATCTTTGTTGGGCATGTGATATAAGTGACCAGCTGATCAGTGGTAGAAGAGGATGACCCATGCTAGGCGTATTAACCCCTGGGATGCGGTCCTCATAATTACACAACTTGGGATCGGCTCATGCTAGGCTTTCGCCCCTGAGCTGCCCAACCCTTCATACCAATAGGATGGCCCATTTGGTTGTTGTTCTTTTTGCTAGGCTTTAGCCCCTGAGCTGCCACCTTAATTACAATATTTCTTCACTTCAGATTCTTTAAATCTTGAGATCTATTGTTAATCAGTTCATAACTCTTTTGAGATGTTATTTTGGATAATCGTAACACTTTGAGATGTTGATTTGGTGGTCATAATCATCTTGGAGACATGAAATTACGAAACAGTAGTGGAATACATGAAAACAATACTTTGAGGCAGTAACAATGACATAAGGAGTTATGAAACATCAACACCTTACTTTAAGACATTAATGGCACAATTGACTTCAATTGGCTTAGGAGAAGGATTCATTAAACTTTCTTTTGCAAATACCATTTCTATAACAGCACAAGGGGAAATTACACAAGTATAGAGTAGTGAACATATAATGAAGTAGTTTCATGTACTTAGAATGGGGAAAGAAATATTGTTAGCTATTTGGAGATAGTACGCTGCCACCATGCTTTCTTTTCTAGAAATAGAACTTATGAGAATCACTTCATTGATATTAATTGCA
>JABWTJ010000201.1:0-35551 GCA_016801875.1 Solanum sitiens
TCCTTATTCATCAATAAAATACATATATGGCAGTAGCTAAATGTACTTTAAACATATAGGAAACCATGTACAAGTCGTTACAAGATTATACCATAACGTAATACAACATCTCAACATGCTAGGAAAGTAGGATAACATTGATCATTAGCTAACTTCCCTTACTTTGATTTTTAGATCATAGTTCATACATATATGATTCTAAGGCAGTAGCTAATTAGGTAAGAAATCAAGACTAAGTCATGCATCATATAATCACAATTCAAGATCCATCACATACTTAGCTTCTTGACTTCATAACCTAAAGAATCTATACCAATTCATGCAAGATCTTCTTAATTAGATCATTAAGGATTTATACCTATAAAATTCATCCATTACATCACCCTAAAACAGTAGCTAAAGCAGTTCATACATAATCAAAAGTCTACTCAACCGATCTCACAATCGACTTCAAGACAACATGTAGAAACATAGGCTATTCATGCTCAAAACTTCATATATTTATCATCATGAACTACTCATCATCAATTCACCATTTGTTAATGTAAATAACAATTACCACAATCCATTCAACATAAAAGAATCACCAATTCATCAAGAACAAGCCATAATCACAAAACCCTTTCAAGAGCTAAACCATTTTTGGAAGGAACATGGGTTCATCATGCAATTGAAGTGAAATCACATTCAAATCATCATATTAATACCAATTCATCATGATTAAATCTTTAGAAACGTTTTGAGAAAGAACCCATGGCTAGATTGGAAGATTGGAAACTTGTTCATAAGATTTCTTTGAAAAACATTGAGAAGAACTCTCCAAGTGAAAGGTTACTTAGAGATGAAGGATCACCATACCTTAATCTTCATGAAGACCCATAAAACTTGATGAAGAACCCATGAGAATCCCATCTACAAGCTGTTCTTGAGCTTCAAAAACCATGGGGGTTCAAGAGAGAATATTTTGGAGAGGAAGGGTTCAATTTGAGTGAGGGGATTTGAGAATGGGTAAATCACGTTTTTAGGGACTTATATACACCTAAAATTACTTAATTAAACCTATTATAGTCAGGTTAGGACGTGGGGTGAATTTACCATTCACCCCTTTAAGTGGCAGCACGCAGGCAGCCAACTCGCAGGCAGCCGCGACGCATGCCTTGACGGGGCGTCATGGGCTTGACGGGGCGTCATGCCCTCCGTCGCCCATGACTTAGCCAATTTCTTGGCTCACAACCTGACCAAGGCTACCCTCCTTCGACGGGACCTGCTTGACGGTCCGTTGGGGGCCCAACGGTCCGTCATTGGGTCCGTCAAGAGGCACTGCCCAGGCAGTGTTTAGGCAGCCTTGAGGTCCTTCTTTTGGGGCCTCTTGTGGGGCCCTTTAGAAGTCGTACCCGGACGTTTCCAACGCGATTACAAACCTTAACATGTTATAGACCTACCACATAAGTTTCATCCAAAACAAACACCTACAAGACGTCCAAACAGCCTTGACCCCAACATGACATACGATGAACGTCTTAGGGCTATCTTTCGAACGCCTTGGACGTTCTTGGGCGTTTGACCTCCAAACTTCACGAAACTTCATACAATAACATTAAACATCATTTAAAACCATTTCAAGACTTATTTGACTCAGTTCACACAATTTAGGCATGCATACACACATGAGGCACATAAGCGACTATTCGTCGAACGTCTTGGACGTCCTTGACGTTCGACTTCCAAATCAATTTCAAAACTTGGACACTGGACGCCTAATATGACATAATAAAGGCTTAGGGACCTTATAACGATAAGACGAACATGTTAGGCTCTAGACACCTTATCTCATTTTCGAGGTCTTACAATATCCCCCACTTGGGAACATTCGTCCTCGAATGACACTTAGCACTCCATGCACACAAGTAAGCAAAACTTTGATTCACTCACCCTTAATGCATTAATCAAAGAGGCTCTTATCATGTTCATAGGAGGCACATACTTCTCCTAATCATAACATGGTCATTGCACCTTAATTCATCAAGGTATCATCTTGCAAGGCCACATATAGGCAGATTTCAACAATACTCAAAACAAGTAGGCATTCATACTTCAATGCACATAGATTTGAGTTAATTGCATTTAACAAAAAAATCTTCATTAGTTAGACCTAGTACCATGAAGGTCATACTCAACCATACCATGCTTAGTGGTGTCCATGGAGGAATGTCTTGCTCCTCAACACATTACATGTATCATGAGTTCACACCTTAGCAAAGTACAAGGTCAATTTCCTTAAAAATGAGAAATTCCAAATTCAAGAAAAGTCATGCATATATTTTTCTTCCTAGTGAAGTCTAAATGGCAAGTCACACCAAGTGCATCACAACAAAATAGGAAGTCATTCCACAAATCTCTTTTCTTAACATATTACTCACCCTTAAAGTAAGCGTCATTTTGGAAAAATAGCACAAACCATAGGCACACACGTATACACTTAACAAAACATGCTTTAACTTTTCAAGAATGAGCCTACAATTTCGCATCACAAATCTTCAAATCACTAACCTTTAAAGAGAGTCAACATATTTCATGGTAAAAGAGACTCAACTTCTATTGCAAGGCTAAACAATTTACCCTACAAGTGACTATTTCCAAGTTCCTTGTCTTACCTCATGAAGTCAACTTCACAATTAGCACATTAAAATGCAAGTCAACAAGAGAAAACATGGATTTTATCAAAAATTTCTTTTCATGCCCTTTGGAAAATTCACCATGTCTCTAAGATGATGTCAATTAATTCATACTAATCATATAAAGATCATGCAATTCACACTTTCTGCAAGACTATTTTCATGAACAAGCATACTAAGAATTCATATTTTCAAATTCGTGTAAGAATAGAAGAACAATGTAGACAATTTCTACAATCTCACCACTCAAACACCATCCCCCACTTAGGGTAAACCAACTTAAGAGCAACTTAACCCAACATATAGAGGATTTCAAATACAAAACCTTCACATTCATCACTTAAAGTGATTACTATTTTAGAGAGAATTTTCATTAATTCAATTTAACAACTCATTCTTCATAAGCTTGCATACTATATTTACAATTCAAGTCTCCGTAAAAGACTCCAATTTATGCTAGCAACTCATCAAGTATCATTTATATGCAAAGGAAAACAATGCACATTTTTAATCGCA
This sequence comes from Solanum sitiens, assembly GCA_016801875.1. Lineage (NCBI taxonomy): Eukaryota > Viridiplantae > Streptophyta > Magnoliopsida > Solanales > Solanaceae > Solanum > Solanum sitiens. The sequence goes on from JABWTJ010000201.1 coordinate 3,192, forward strand.
TACACTCATAGGATAGCATACCTCCATAGGTAGTCATTAAACAATCCAAGTTCAAATCCAAATATTTGGACACTATCATACAAAATCATATAGGAATACACGATTTAAGAGAAATCACTTTAACCACTATAACTTCTAGCATGCTTCAACTATATCATGACATACATCATCGACATAACATGCTATTTCACATAGATTTCATATATTGCCATAATTGGCATCACATCATCCAATAAGAGATATTTCATATAAAGCAAGGTAAGATAACAAATCATAATCCCCATAGAGTTAACATGTGCAATGATCAAGTAAAGCTCCATAACTTCACTAAATCAAGTAACCCAACAAGAACTACCATTAGCACCATACTCCACTTATCCATAACCTTCATGCATGGATAACTCCATATCTTTAGCACATTAGGCTATTTACATGATTATAAGCATAGAGATCATCTCATAAGCACATTCCCATTTATCATCATACACATACATAGTATTACCCTCCTAAGGTCTCCATCAAGGAAAACTAGTGCAAGACATAGGTAGAGTCCCATACCCCTACCTAAGTCTAGTTAACCCTTCAAGTCACCTTAGTTAGTATATACATCATCAAATAAGAACAAGTGTCACCTTCACACATACTCATTCAAACCATAAAACAAGGATAAGCATTTCAAACTCACCTTTTCTCCCTCAAGCATAGAGCAATCTTATCCAAGCAATCACATCTAAAAGACCACCAGACAAGAAAACATAAGAGAGAGATCTTATAGAATTAAGTTCTATGGCACGATATGAGATTGATGAAGAAGGGAAACTCTATCGTCCTATAGCCTCTCATACCATTAAATGTGTCGCGACTCACCACCAATGATACGAGACTCTACTAGACGTGGCAATATGAGACTTTTTAGAACCTAAAACCGCTTTATAAACCTCATGCTCTGATACCAAGTTTGTCACAACCCAAAAGCATACCATAGAAGATAGGGTACAATCTTGGATTGTAACTGGCGTCGTCGACCTCTCGGAGGTCTAAGACAAGCCTCTCATATCATTTCATTGCATTGGCATAGTAAATTTAGCGGAAAATTTAAAACTTTTAGTAGCACATCATATGCTAGAAACATCACATCGTATATATATAAAACATAAGTCATAATACATATTTAAACTCTAAGTCTCTTTGCCATCTTAGACTCAATAACTTTAGAATACATTAGGGACACGGCCCATACGATACCTTACATAACTATACAATATTTAAAGACTTCATATTAAAGACATAAGTAGGACATCCTTGAACTTAAGGATTCCTTTCCTTGAGCTTGAGAAAAAACACCTATCAAGCTCCTCAATCAAAGATCTCCTTTAAGCCTTCCATAACCTACACTTTGTGTAAAAAGTAAAGAAGAATGGGATTAGCACAAGAATGTACTAAGTATGGCAACCATGCAAAAAATGCATTTAAAAGGGACATTTCCTTGAAATCATACTTCATGCCATTTTTAGTAAATCATCATAAAACCTTTGTTAACATCATTTATATCATCCACATACGTCATAGAAACACAATCAAAGGCCAATCATCATATGAAAGCACATATAGAATATAAGTGCACATAAAGGTCACTTTATAGTGAACTCACCCTTCTTAGCATTTAACTCTTTCTTTCAATTCATTAATCTCCTAAGTAATCCTTTAGGGATACTTGGTGCAATGCATCACCTTAGGAACATAAGAGAATACCATATATAGTATCTACACAAGACAACACATGCCATCATAGAAGTATAGTACAACATAATCATAGTCAAACCAAGACTACAACATCATACATAAAGGACACATACATAATCATATGCATTAGAGAACCTTCCTAAGACTTCCTAAGGAGTCACTTGTGCAATGTCTAGATGGGTTCATTACTTCCATCTATCCTAAGTAACTTACCTTAAGTCCTCCTAGTTAGGATCCTATTCAATTACTTCCATTGTCCATTTTACTTTAGGGAAACCATAGCCTTAACCGACACTAAGACCATGTGTACTAATCATGGAATTTGGTGTTGTAGAGCCTTACACCAAAGGAAGGTGTTACTACCTAGCCAAGGTAGAACATTAACATACATGCTAGCATATCAAGCGAATTCACTTTGCTAGATCCTATGTGGCAAGCATAGTTTATGGAACTAAGAGATAGGTATTCCCTCTATATACCATTTGGTAATGGGGCCTCACCTCATGAGATAACATGAGTGAATATTCCTCAAGGAAAGTCAACACTTCATGTAAGTACATAGGTGAGTATTCCTCTAAGGGAAGTCAACACCATATGTAGGTCCATAGGTGATTATTCCTCTAAGGGAAGTCAACACTCTATAAGGGACAAATGGTGAAATATTCCTCTAAGGGAAGTCAACACCATACATAGGTCCATAGGTGATTATTCCTCTAAGGGAAGTCAACACTCTATAAGGGACAAATGGTGAAATATTCCTCTAAGGGAAGTCAACACCTCTCAATGTCAAGTTCACTCGGTGCTAAGCTAAGTTCCCTTTATTGAAAAGCCTTTATTAAGTTTATTTATAAAACATAAGCTTTAGAATATCCATCATTCATATGCTTATAGCATATTCAAGCACCTATCTAGTTTTGGAGTATTCTTGGGCCCTCCTAGTTAGACCTCTTCTCCCTAACTAGATCATCCATGTGTGTGAGTGTATATATAGATGTGAGCAAACCTTTCACATAACACATCAAGTCACACATGTTCATATATCAATGCATAAGCCTATAGGTATAACTATATGAGCAATCCTTTCATATAAACCTACTAAGACACTATACACATTCATACTTCATCATATCATATTCATAACATGTTCATATAATCATCCTTCATATGCATAAGAACCAAACCTAGGAACTATCCTATCAAGATATACATGTGCAATGCATAGACAAGGTCCCATACCCTTGTCCATACTAGTACACCTATCAAGTCATCCTAGTAAGGGAATCATACATTCATAAGCATCACCTTAATATGCATAGTAGTAAACACTAGTGAATATGAGAACTACCTTTCATTTAGACCCAGTGACTCATACTACTTGAAATATGCATGTAAGTGAGAGTGTGTGTACATTGACCAATATGATCACATCATGGCTAGCAATATCATCTTAAGTCAGCCACACTATTAGACCACATTATACTTTCAAGCACATAGCACACAACACATAATAGCATAGGAGACAAGGCAATATATACCATGAAATCAATACTCCTAACTTTAGCTATTTACACTTTCATATAAGGAATACATGGGTAGAGGCTATTAACCATTTTAACACATCAATGGCAGCACCTATACAATACCCTAACATGATTATACACATGCCCATACAATAGCCACATAACCTAATTCACAACTAGAATAGGAAAGTAGGCATAAGCTTCTCATAGTATCATTTTAAGCACATGTTCATAAGTTCATCAATTTGCCTTCATGGCCATGGTCAACACATTTACAATAACATTAAAGTAAACACCGCCACCATAAGTGGACCATACCACACAATTCCATACAAGGCTTCATCAACTTTACTATAAAGAATAGAGAAGTAGGAGAGTAAAGGAATTAAGCATTCTTACCAATTTCTCACCCTTTGATCATCATTGATCAATACTCCTTATTCATCAATAAAATACATATATGGCAGTATCTAAATGTACTTTAAACATATAGGAAACCATGTACAAGTCGTTACAAGATTATACCATAACGTAATACAACATCTCAACATGCTAGGAAAGTAGGATAACATTGATCATTAGCTAACTTCCCTTACTTTGATTTTTAGATCATAGTTCATACATATATGATTCTAAGGCAGTAGCTAATTAGGTAAGAAATCAAGCCTAAGTCATGCATCATATAATCACAATTCAAGATCCATCACATACTTAGCTTCTTGACTTCATAACCTAAAGAATCTATACCAATTCATGCAAGATCTTCTTAATTAGATCATTAAGGATTTATACCTATCAAATTCATCCATTACATCACCCTAAAACAGTAGCTAAAGCAGTTCATACATAATCAAAAGTCTACTCAACCGATCTCACAATCGACTTCAAGACAACATGTAGAAACATAGGCTATTCATGCTCAAAACTTCATATATTTATCATCATGAACTACTCATCATCAATTCACCATTAGTTAATGTAAATAACAATGACCACAAGCCATTCAACATAAAAGAATCACCAATTCATCAAGAACAAGCCATAATCACAAAACCCTTTCAAGAGCTAAACCATTTTTGGAAGGAACATGGGTTCATCATGCAATTGAAGTGAAATCACATTCAAATCATCATATTAATACTAATTCATCATGATTAAATCTTTAGAAACGTTTTGAGAAAGAACCCATGGCTAGATTGGAAGATTGGAAACTTGTTCATAAGATTTCTTTAAAAAACATTGAGAAGAACTCTCCAAGTGAAAGGTTACTTAGAGATGAAGGATCACCATACCTTAATCTTCATGAAGACCCATAAAACTTGATGAAGAACCCATGAGAATCCCATCTACAAGCTGTTCTTGAGCTTCAAAAACCATGGGGGTTCAAGAGAGAATATTTTGGAGAGGAAGGGTTCAATTTGAGTGAGGGGATTTGAGAATGGGTAAATCACGTTTTTAGGAACTTATATACACCTAAAATTACTTAATTAAACCTATTATAGTCAGGTTAGGACGTGGGGTGAATTTACCATTCACCCCTTTAAGAGACAGCACGCAGGCAGCTAACTAGCAGGCCACCCGCGACGCATGCCTTGACGGGGCGTCATGGGCTTGACGGGGCGTCATGCCCTCCGTCACCCATGACTTAGCCAATTTCTTGGCTCACAACCTGACCAAGGATACCCTCCTTCGACGGGACCTGCTTGACGGTCCGTTGGAGGCCCAACGGTCCGTCATTGGGTCCGTCAAGGACACTGCCCAGGCAGTGTATTGGCAGCCTTGGGGTCCTTCTTTTGGGGCCTCTTGTGGTGCCCTTTAGAAGTCGTACCCGGACGTTTCCAATGCGATTTCAAACCTTAACATGTTATAGACCTACCACATAAGTTTCATCCAAAACAAACACCTACAAGACGTCCAAACAGCCTTGACCCCAACATGACATACGATGAACGTCTTAGGGGCTATCTTTCGAACGCCTTGGACGTTCTTGGGCGTTTGACCTCCAAACTTCACGAAACTTCATACAATAACATTAAACATCATTTAAAACCATTTCAATACTTATTTGACTCAGTTCATACAATTTAGGCATGCATACACACATGAGGCACATAAGCGACTATTCGTTGAACGTCTTGGACGTCCCTTGACGTTCGACTTCCAAATCACTTCAAACTTTGCACACTGACTCTATATGACATAATAAGGCATTTTAGGACCTTATAAATATAAGACGAACATGTTAGGCTCTAGACACCTTATCTCATTTTCGAGGTCTTACAGTTACTTTAGGTATTATGATGATCATGGCCTTGTCGGACACTACTTGAAGTATTATGATGATATGTGTAAATGATTATGTGAAGTATTATCATATCAACCTACATGTTAAGTAATGTGAAAGTATGTGTTCTTCTATTGATATTAAGTGATCATGTTAGACTATGACTATGTCCTTATGTGTATAGTCATAGAGTTGATGTATAATTATTCCTACTAGGCTATATGAGTATATCATAGTTATATTGATGATATTATAGTAGTGTATAGGGTTACCTAAAGATGATGAAGGTTGTGCCTATGTGCTTCTTGAATATGATATGTGATATGTGATAAAGTGAAGTAATGGTGTGTCTTGTTTAGTTACACTTAAGTCCCTCTTCTTGATGTATGAATGATATGTAAATACGAGATGTCTTGACTTAGGATGCTAAAGCCTCATATTATTGTATGTATGAATGGTATGAGACCTTGAATGTTTCTAAGAGGGTCTTTTATGTGAAACCTTAAACCTAGTGGTAAGGTTATGAACCTTGAAGTCAAAAGTCGTAATGGTATCCTTCTTGTAATGAATGGTGGACTTAGGGTTGGTTGGCTTGAACGGCATCATATCAACCTTAGGAAAGTCATTAAGCTATCTTCGTTGCCATTGTAAGGCATAACTAGGAAACCTATTTGGTAGGGTGAATGTGATTGGGTTATGAAGAAGATATGAAACCCCTTCGTATGATCCTTTAATGTAAATTACTCTATGAGAACAAAGGCTAGAACCAAGTGAGTGTGGTAAGCGAAGTAGCTCTAGATAAGAATGAGGCTAGAGTACAAAATACGCCCTTCATATTGCTTAACCATGTGCCTACATGAGATGTGTCAAAGTTCTACCATTGGCAAGTAAAACACCCTCCATTGGAGTAGGTTACAACTCTGGATTCCAAGCTTTGCTACCATGTGCTATCTTAGTTATTGCCTATTCTCATCTTATGGCATACCTACTAGAATTTGAGAAGTCTATGAAGGTTAGGTGGTGGTATGAGACGCTACATAGACATTGCACCCTTAGGCTTTGAAGATGTTAGTGAGAGTCCATAGGTCTTGTCCAAGACCATTACTTGAATGTCCTCTATGTGATGAATGTTTCTTATTGAACTTATCAATGAGAACCACAGAGAAATGCTTCTGGCATGCCAAACAAGGTAAGCGATCGATTCTCTTTCCCAAAGTCAAATGCTACTGTACTGAGCCAAAGCTTCATGCCCTTCTTGAATAGAAATCATTGAGTTCAGAGTAAGGACTTGTGTTAGAAAGCTGTAAGTGAATGAGTACCTAATCTAGAGTGACTTTACAGATTTCCTAGTTAAAGTGTGAAGGGGGCATAAGGGATGATCTCTTCATATCTTATCTAGGGAAGTCTTGAGAATGACTCTAGTTAGGGAAGTTGGTTGATACTTTAGGCACGGTATAAACTTAGGAAGTCTTAAGGATTATTTAGGTAACCTTGAAGAGGGTGTATGGGCGTTCTCTTATAGGAGTACTTAAGTAAGTCTTTTTATAGCCTTGATAAGGAGAATGCCATATCTTATATGTTCGTGTGTTTGGGGTATTTGTAAGTGTGTATGGCTCATTATAGGTGGTCTTAAGGATCATTAGGTGTGCCTAGAGAGGGTGTATGAGCGGTCTCTCTTTGTCATACTTAAGGGAGTCTAAGGACAACTTTTAGTGAGAATATTAAATGCTAGAAGGTGTCTAAGGTGAAGTTGAGAAACTTCACTGTAACAGTGAATTAGTTCACTGTAAGGTTTCTCCAAAATTGTGATAAATGTTCTATGTGATTATTATGTATTTCTAAGGTGCTAAATGTTGTTCTTATGATTATATTATGATAGTTAAATCAAAAGATGCATATTTCTAATTAATGTCCGTTTTCATGATTTTTATTCATTATGCCATACATAGTACATGTATTTGTACTAATTCCATATATATATATATATATATATATATATATATATATATATATATATATATATAGTGGTTGGTAGGTGAAGAGCATTGGGAAGCAAGACTTGGATCAAAGTATCATTCAAGTGAAGTTGAAGTATGTCCTCCCTTTATTCGAGGACATAGTTATCTTAGTTTTCTTTCATATTTAAGTATTGTAATAGACTAAGTATTTTTTTTATTTTGATGTATGGGACGTGTCCCAAGTATTCTCGTGTCTAAGATTTAATGTGATTGAGACTTAGTATTTCCTATAATTTCTAATGAAATATGTTATTAAAGATATTCTAATGTTTTGTGAAATATTTTAATTCCACACTACTTTTCATTATGTATATGCGATGAACGATACGAAAGAGTTTGTACAAGAACTCCAAGAGGTCAAGTATGTCGTGTCATGACCAAAGAACACCCTTAACTTCTAGGGTGTAGGTGCGGGTCATGACAAACGTGTTATCATAGCATAGGATATGAAAGTAGTCTTAGGAATCAAAAAGTCTTATAAAGTCACGTCTAGTAGAGTCTCGACCATCGGTGTGAGTCGCGACACATCTATGGGGGAGAGGCTATAGGATGATAGAGTTTCCCTTCTTTTCTATTCCTATGTCGCGTCGTAGAGTAAATGTTATGAGTATCCTTCTTATTTTGTTTCTAGAATATCAATACTAGAAGGATGGCGTCTAGAAGGATGGCGTCTAGAAGATTGGAAGAGGGAAGGGTGAATGAGGAAATTCCTCCTCAAGTTCAGCAATTTCATCAAGATGGACAAGGAGTGCAAGGTGCTCAAGATGATCAAGTGCCTCCCCAAGGTGATCAAGTCCCTATTGTCAAAGGAGGTAATGATGTTCCGGTAGTTCTCACGGATTTGACTCATAGAGAGATTAGAAAGGCTTTGCTTGCTTTAGCACGAGCCATGACTACTAAAGTGATAGGAGTATGGAGACTAGGGTGAATGTTGTGGAGAGCACTATGACCTCTAGGTTTAGAGACTTTGTAAAAATGAATCCTCCTATCTTTTTTGGCTCTAAGGTGGGAGAGGATCCCCAAGAGTTCCTTGATGGTGTGGACAAGGTTTTGAGTGCTATGGGGGTTACATATAGGGAGAAGGCAGAGTTAGCTTTGTATCAATTGTGGGATGTTTCTAAAGTGTGGTACACTCAATGGAAATATAATAGCTCGGTTGAGTCGGGTCTTATAGAGTGGGAAGATTTTAAGGAGGCTTTATTGGAGAAGTAATTTCACCGTGAGAGGATAGAGGTGAAGGTTGAGGAGTTTATCAATCTCAAGCAAGGAAATATGAGTGTTGAGGAGTACTTTTTGAAATTATCTCTGTTGTCTAGGTTTTCTCCATCCTTGGTGTCTAACCCAAGGGATGAGATGAGTAGGTTTGTGACGGGTGTTGCCGACCTTGTGAGAGAAGAATGTCGTACTGCCATGCTCCATGATGATATGACCCTAGCTAGACTCATGGTTTTTGTGCTCAATCAATTGAGGATTCTAAACTTTGTAGGATTGGTAGAAACTTGTAAATGAGTGGATCTAGTGATCAAAGCCAACCTAGGTCCAAGAAGAAGTTCTCAAGTCAAGATGAACCTAGGAGGACTAAGGTGAAATTTGAGAAGGGAGGTGGTTCTCAAAATATTAAGCCTACATGTGCTACTTGTGGTAAGAGGCCCTATAGGGAATGTCAATTGGGTACCGGAAGTTGCTTTGGATGTGGTAAAGATATACACAAGGTGAAGTATTTTCCTAATATTGATTGTAGATGAATGGTGGGTAAGCAAGTGGCTCCTAATTTTCCAAAAAATGATGTTCCATAGGCAAAACCTCGCTTCTAAGCACTCCGGGCAAGAGGATCAAAGCCAGATGAGGATGATATGAGGATGATGGTAAGTTCTTATATTTAATTAGTGTTATGAGTTCCTTCTAAGTGGGGGAGTATGGTTAGTAGATGGACTAAAAAGTCATAGAAGCATGTTGCATGTGCATGGTGTTTAGGAGTCTTGTTGGAATTGAATTTCATTGATTTCTTGCATTGTATATTTTATGAAGTTATGATCATGTTCTAAATCGAGTTCATATGTTTTTGTATTGCATATTAGCATGTTTCCATCATGAACTGCCTAAAAATTGCATTTTTTAAAAATATAAATTCATTGTAGCTTTGACAATTCACTGTAAGATTTTGGAAAAAATTGACTTATTCATTCTTTGGTTGAAAATTGCTGTAATATGTACAGAACATATGTATATGAGTATGATAATGAATATAAAATGAGTTTTTGGTATTTGGAATGAAGGATGTGAGTTTTATGGCATAATGAGTTGTACATGAGTTTCTATCTTCTTGTTGTGTTGTGATTCTATTGATTATGTGAACTTGATGTTTTCTCTAGATGTTTTGTATTGTATAAGGTGTTATGTTGTATGGTTTTGATTTGCTAGTTGAATCTCTAACCTTTGAAGTGTTCAGAGAGTGGCAAGTGTCATTCGAGGATGAATGTTGTCCAAGTGGGGGAGATTGTGACACCTGAAAAAATAATTAGGTGAACTAGAGCCTAACATGTTTTTCATGAAGGTATGAGGTCCTAAAATTGTTTATAATATGGTAATGATGCAGTGTCTAAAGTCTTAGGTGAATCGGAAGTAAAACGTCAAGGGACGACTAAGACGTTCGGCGACTAAGTCACCTATGTGCCTCATATGTGTTTTTATGTGTTTATGTGTGATTCATGAGGTTATGAAGTCCTTAAATGAGTTATAATGGTGTATATAGGTAGTGTATCGAATATGGTGAAGTTTGGAGGTCAAACATCCAAGAACGTCCATGACGTTTGAAAGGTTTGCCTTGAAATGACCTTGTGTGTCTAAGCATGTTTCGTCGAGTATTACGTGTTATTTTTTGGATGAAATTAATGTGGGAAGTCCCAAACACGTATACGACCATTTTTGGGTTGGAAACTAACTGGAAAACATCCCCAAGGACCATCCAAGGGTCCTTGAGGAAGGACCCATGTTGGTGGCAAAAACTGCCCAAGGCAGTCCCACCTACGGATGGCAAACGACGGTCAGTGGACTGGTCGATTCCCCGTAGGTGGAGGGAGTCGATGGATACTTAGGCAGGGATCTAATATCCCATTTTACCAGGCTCTGATAGAATCGATGGAGGACAGGACGGCCCATCAAGGGACTGATGCCCCATCGATGGCCAAGTCGTGGATGGTGTTGTCAATTTCGCAGTTCACTGTAAGTTGCAAGGGTTAATTGGTAAATTCACCCAACGTCCAAATAATGAAAATGGCTGTTACTTAGGGGTATTTTAGGTATTTTAAGTGGGATTATAAGTCCTAAATACGTAGATCAATTCATTGTTCAAAATCAAAACCCAAATTCGCTTAGAAGTTCTCTAGAACTCCATTGAAGACAAAACTCGAGCTTGGATTGGAGATTTGGGTGGTGATTCTTCATCAATTACGTGGATTAACATCATTGAGGTATGTTTTTTTATCCTTGAAACTTTATTCATCAAGGAGACCAAAATTCAAAGAGATATCTAAAGTTTTAAAGATGAACTTGTCAAATTTCATGATCTATCCATGGATTCTTGTATTAAAGGTTTAAAATCATTATATATTGATTGAATTGTTCTGAAATTGATTATTTCAACACAATAACCTATTAACCCATGTAATTGATGAACTCCAATTTTTGATTACTTTGAGGTTGACTTGATATTGACTTTATGCTTATGAATTCTAGTGTAGTTTTCTATGGGTTATTGAATGATGTAAGAATTATATTCAGTTGATGTATAGGTTGTATTATATTGATAAATCTATATTGAATTGACCTTGTTTCATTGATTATTATGGTTTTTGTATTGAATTGATGATCATGGCCATGGGAAAGGGCCTATTGGTATTGAATTGGATGATTTAGCTAAGGATTGAAGTGGAGAGAATGGATTGGTGGTATGCTTCCCTAATTCTCTTTGTATTATGTAATGTAGTTCTTCAATTATGTTGTGATTGGTACGGTCCACTTATGTGGTAGTGTTATGTGAATGATGTGGCCTTGTCGGCGTTAATTAATGTATTATGATGATCATAGCCTTGTCGGCAACTACTTGAAGTATTATGATGATTTTTGTAGTTGATTATGTGGAGTATGATCATATCTACCTACATGTTAAGTTATGTGAAATTATGTGTTCTTCTATTGATATTAGGTGATCATGTTAGACTATGAAGATTTCCTTATGTGCATAGTCTTAGACTTGATGTATGATTATTCCTACTTGGCTATATGAGTCTATGATGGTTATATTGACGATTTTATAGTAGTTAGAAGATCCCGAAAATGACTTAGGGGAAGATAGAGCCTAAAATGGTTTTCATGATGGTCTAAGGTCCTAAATTGGTCTATAATATTGTATTGAGGCAGTGTCTAAAAGTTTAGGTGCATTGGAAGTCAAACGTCAAGGGACGACAAGACATTCGACGACTAAGTCACCTATGTGCCTCATATGTGTTTATATGTGTATATGTGTGACTCATGAGGTCATAAGGTCCTTAAAATGAGTTATTATGGTTTATATAGGCAGTGTGTCAAGTTTTTTGAAGTTTGTAGGTCAAACGTCCAAGAACGTCCGTGACGTTCAAAATATTTGCCTTGAAACGACCTTTTGTGTCTTGGTATGTTTTGTCGAGTTTTACGTGTTCGTTTCAGATGAAATTCTTGTGAGAGGTCCTAAACTCGTATACAACCATATTCGGGTTTGAAACATCCGGGTGAAAGTCCCCAAGGACCAACCAAGGGTCCTTGGGGAAGGACCCTTTCTTTGAGTCAAGGCTGCCTAGACCAAGCCCCAATCGACTGAGGAAAACAATGGCTCGTGGTCCAGTCGATGCCCCGTCGATGGGTTTAGTGTGTCAAGACTTAGACTAGGGAGCTCAAGATCCCAAAGGCAAGTCTCTGAGTCAAACAACGAGATGTCAGGATGGTCCATTTGTGGACAAATGGTCCGTCGGTTAGTAAGTCATTGGTGGACTATCTTCTACGCATGCTTACTGTAATGTCTAGGGGTGAAGTTGTAAATTCATCCACGTCCAAATAAGAGAAAGGCCAGTTACGTAGGGTATTTTGGGTATTCTAAACATGTTTATAAGTCTTGAACACTTAGGAGAATTCATTCTTCAAAATCAAAACTCATAATCCCTTAGAAATTCCCTAGAATTCCGTTGGAGCCAAAACTCAAGGAAGAGCTTAGATTGGAGATTTGAGTGGTGATTCTTCATCAAATTGGAGGATAATTGTAACACTCCAGAAATACAATGACTTATAATAGAGTTTAATCTATTAAATAATGTTTAAAATGATGTTTCCACACCTATACTAACGTAATAAACTCATTTAGAAAATCTTAGAGCCAAAATGACAAAACCTGATGTCCGGAAACTAGCTAATTTGAACTAGTTGACGTCTGTCATGACCCGCACCTATACCCTAGAAGATTTGGGTATTCTTAGGTCTCAACCGGCGTACTCGACCTCTCGGAGGTCTTTTACAAGCCCTTTCATATCGTTCATCACATATACATAGTGAAAAGTAGTGCGAAATTAAAACTTTTCACAAATACTTTCATAGGCCCTAAAAACTCTTTCATATAAAAATCATAGGGAATACTAAGTCTCAATCTCATCAAAGCTTAGACACAAGCGTACTTGGGACGGGGCCTATACACATTAGAAATATACTATTACTATGTCTATTACAATACTTCAATAAGAGAAATAAAAGACATCTATGCCCTCGAGTCAAATGAGGACATACTTCAACTTCACTTAAACGAACCTAAGATCCATGTATTTCTTCCCAAATTCTCCTCACCTACCAACCACTATAGAGATACATAAAAGCATGGAATTAGTACAACCACATGTACTAAGTATATCATAATGTATAAAAATCATGAAAACGGACATTTATTGGAAATGTGAATCTTTTAATTTAAATATCAAAATGTAATGATAAAAAAACGTTTAAGCATCTTAGAAACACATAAGATATCATTTAGTCAATTTATAGCATTTTAAGGTCACTTTACAGTAACCTCAATTCACTGTACAGTGAAGTTCTTCACTGATACAGTGAAGCTCTTCACTGATACAGTGAAGTTGCTTACCTTCCCCTAACACACCTTCTAGCATGTAATTATCCCACTAAAATATATCCTAAGACTCACTTAAGCAACACAAAGAGAGACCGCCCATACACCCTCTCTAAGCATACCTAAATTATCCTCAAGACTACTTAGAATGAGATGCATACACACTTACAATACATCAAACACATGAACATATAAGATATGACATTTTTCCTTACCAAGACTATCAAAAGACTTACTTAAGTACTCCTACAAGATAACGTCCATACACTCTCGTCAAGGTTGCCTAAATAATACTTAAGACTTCCTAAGCTTAGATCATGCCTAAAGAATCAACGAACTTTCCTAACTAGAGTCATTCCCAAGACATCCATAGATAATACATGAAGAGATCATCCCTTATGCCCTCTTCACACTTTAACTAAGGAATTCTTAAGTCATTCCAGATTAGGTACTCATTCATTTACATACTTTCGAACATAAGTCATTAGTTCATTAGTTCATTAAGAAACAATCATCACATACAGGATATCCAAGTAATGGTCTTGGTGAAGACCTAGGGACACTTACTAACATCTTCAAAGCCTATTGTGCAATGTCTAGATAGTGTTCCATACCACCACCTAAACTTCATAGAACTTCTCTAATGCTAATAGGTATCCCACATGATGATAATAGTCAATAACCGACATTGACCATGGTAGAAATTCATAGAATCGTGAGTTCTATCCTACTCCGATGAGGTTGTTCTACTTGCAAATGGTAGAACTTTGACACATTCCATAGGCACATGGTTAAGGACTATGAAGGGATTATGTTGTATTCTAGCCTCATCCTTTAACTAGAACTACTTCCCTTAGCATACTCACTCAGTGCTAGCCTTTGTTCTCATAGTGTAATTCACATTAAAGGTTAATACAAAAGGGTTCCATATCAAGTTCATAACCCAATTACATTCTGCCTTACAATGGAGACAAGAAGCTCATCATGACTTTCCTAAGAATTTATATTATGCCATTCCAGCCAACCAACCTTAAGTCCATCATTCATTACAAGAAGGATACCATTATGGCTTTCGACTTCAAGTTTCATAACCTTACCACTAGATTCAAGGTTTCACATAAGGACCCTTTTATCATCATTAAAGGTTTCACATATCATTCATACATTCAAGAATAAGATTTTTTTCATCCTAAGTCAAGATATCTCATATTCACATATCATTAATGCATCAAGTAAGGGACACAAGTCTACCTATATAAGACACATCATTACTTCACTTTAGCACATCTTACATGTCATTCTAGAAGCACATAGGAATAACCACTATCATCTTTAAGTAACCCTATATACTACTACATCATCATCAATATAACCATCATAGACTCATATAGTCAAGTAGGAACAATCATGCATCAAATCTAATACTACGCACATGAACACATGGTTAAAGTCTAACACGATTACCTAAATAACATCAATAGAAGAAACACATACTTTCACATTACTTCACATATAGGTAGATATGATCATACTACACATAATCAACTACACAAATCATCATTATCCTTCAAGTAGTTTGCCGACAAGGCCATGATCATCATGTAACACTCTGGACATTGCATGACTTAGATTAGAGCTTAATCTATTTAATAATGCATAAAATGATATTTCGAGAAAATGTACTTGTCTAGTGAAGAGCCTATTAGTTTTTAAGAATATGTATTGAGGTACATAGGCATCCATTGTCCAATATTTAGTAATATTGGGCATGTTAGAGAATATTGACTTAAGGGTGTTAGCCAATTTTTCTATGTATACACAAGTAACTTATAACTTCAAAATACACTTTGATGTTCAAATGCTCCAATCCAAGCTTATTATTTACCTGCAATGAAGACCCTAAGCTAAAATTCTTAATCTCTTCAATTCTTAACCTCATCGCTTACTCACAATAGGTACGAGGCATCAAAGTGTCAAGCCTAGGTACCATAGCACATGATCATTTAAAATGATCATGAAGATTAAGCAGTGCCCAAGGACATATTGAGGATCCTTGGACAAGAAGTGAACTTTCCAGAACTGCACATCAACACATGTGCAACCGGATGAGAGACAAGCCCAACCGATTCGGTTAGGGCGGTTACGGGACAGGTGTGTCGGATCAAGACAATAGGGTCCGAGCCTCCTAACCAAACCTAGGTTCTAGATAACCGACCTAACTAACTAACTAACCTAGGAATAACTAAATTAACTAACTAGTGTGCCCGAAATCCTTAGACTTAACCGGGTGACACTAGCCGAGTAACTAACTAAAGAACATCCTAGAACCTAACCTAGGATGGTCCAAAAGGGTTGGTTATGGTCCTAATGACTTAAGGGTACTTTAGTAATTACCATAGGTCACTTGATTAATTAAATTAACAAATTAATTAATTAATTTAATTCCTGGTCATACCCGAGACCCTTAGTCAAATGCTCTCCTATTTGTAGTCGATTTAGGAGGGGCGGTTTGGTAATTTAATTGGAGGGTCTTTTGAGAAATTCATGGGAGTCTATATATTGATATTAGGTCAGATTTAGACAACTTTTACAAGTCCCAAATCAGATTAAACGAAATTCCTCACAATCCCTCAAGAACACTATCTTTTCCAAACTCCATTGAAGAACAAGAAAAGCTTAAGGAATAAGTCGAAGGTTTTGAAATTTCTAATCAGATTTCGTGTATTCTTAATCTATAAGGTATGGGTTTTCACTCTTGGGATTCCTTTACCCAAGAGGTCCTTTCAAGATAAGTTTTCAAGAACTATAAATACTAGGGTTTTTACTCTACAACACGGATTTTCTTCCTAACCCTAGATTTATGATTTTCAATGAAAAGTAAACATTTTCTATATTCGATTTTGCACGAATTGTACAGTAATTGATTGATAATGTTTGAATGTCATGTGATACATGATCCTTCTCTATGTGATGGTTTCGAATGTGTTGTTTGTAGTGTTTGATAAAGTGAAAACGTTAGGGTTAGAATTTAATGTTTGAATGAACCCTTTAATGACCCGTTCACCCTCTCATACGCTATGCATTGATCTTGTACATGATTTTATGAGTAGTTCTTGATTATGTCATTGAGTATTTCACTATGTATGATTATAAAAATTTCATGATGAATAAGATTCTTGGAAGCAAGAGGTAAGTCTTCTAAGTGTGATTACTCGTAAATGTTTATGTTAGCCTATAAACTTATTCTATGTCATGAAAACTATGTATGATGTTGCTATGTGAATATGCTGGATATGAACATGTAAATTGTCAGATCATTATAAGAATACAGATATGCAAGTTTATGATATCCCTTGTATGCTTTACACAAGGTGATTACGTTATGTTAATCTCACATAAGAAAAGTTACGATGAAAGGACAATTCTCATCTAATCTGAAAGAGCCCATCATCATGTTATAAACGGATATTATCTCCTGTGACCTATGATAAGTTTATGATAAAAGAAAACTTAAAGGTTATTTCAAGAAAGGGACTTAAGATAAGAACCGATGAACTAGATATGGGAAGTGTCCCTTCCCTAGCGGGAAGGTAGGTTCACAATGATTCTCATGAGATTGAGGCTTCCATGTAAGGTGGAACTATGGGTCACAAATACATTTTCTAGTTCTTGAACTATGCTGCCACCATAGGATACTAGCTAGTGGATCCCCCTAGAAAGCTACGTCATGTTCGGTTCTACTTTGGCCGGTAGACCACCTCTTTTCGGTGTGGGGAAGACACTGGATTCCATGTTTAGCTCAAATGGTCTATGTTCGTTAATGCGTATGTTCCCTCATGTAAAATAAAGACAAGTAAATGAACATTTACTAGTGTGACTTGAGGAGTTTACTTAGTATAGGTAGTGGTATGGGACGCTACCTAGACATTTCACAAGTTGTCTGTAGGGGAAGTCCTAGGAGATTGTTCTTATGTAATATGACAACATGAAATATATATTTTTATTATGCAAGATGTTACTCTTATATGAATGTTGATCATTACATAATTATGATACATGATATTACTCTTATATGAATGTTGGTCATTATGATTAATACGTTACCTAGGAGATTGTTCTTATGTAATATGATAACATGAAAGGTATGATGCTTATGATATATGATATTACTTTTATATGAATGTTGGCTATTATGAGAAATTCGTTCATTGTTTATTTGCTATATGAAGTGTTAACTACTTGTTTTACAAGTCACATGAAGCAAAACTTTATTTATGGTCTCCTATCTTATCTACTCGGTTATGTGGGGTTATGGGGATTCACATGACCATTGCACTTGCAGGTTGGTGATGGGATCATTGGTAAGTGTTTTGTATATTATGTTTATATGATCTTTTGAATATTTAATGTTAACTTGACTCTATGAGAATATGTCTTCGATTATGATCATGCTTTAAGTAAAGAAATGTTTTAACTTGTATATGTTATATGGTATATGCATTGAAGATTTTCATATGACTTGGCATGTTTTTCTAAAGAGATGATAAATGATCCTTTTTCATGCATGTCCCTATGTGTTATGTGCATATATCCATACTTAGTACATGTGGCGTACTAACCCCATTACTTTATACTACTACAACTGTAGGTTCTGGCCATTGAAGTTAAGCAGGTCGATTTGAAGAAGCTTGGAATTCTTTCTCCAATTCTTGGTAGGTCCCCACGTTCGTGACGATATCATTTATGTTCCAGCCTATGAAGACTTAGTAGTTTTAGAATATTAGATTTATTTCCATTTATGTTCTTTGGATTCCTTTGTATTAAGGACTAAATGGCATATTGACTATTTATTGGCTAAGTCCAGATTTGCACTCTTAGATGGTTTCTATATATATGAGACAGTCTTAAAACATCGTATGTTTTTATGAAGCTGAAGTATGAAGTCTAAGTATACTTCATTTGGATGTTAAAAGTTTTTAATTTTCCGTAAAAATTTAACTGTATGATTGTGAGAAGGTTAAGAAGAGGCTTGTCTGCGACCTCTGAGAGGTTAACGACGCCGGTCTCATCCGAGGTCTAGATTCCTGGTGTGACAAACTTAGTATCTGAGCATGAGGTTAAATATCGTTAAGATCGATGTCTCACTAAACCACATTACCTTGTGCCTTGTTTATGGTTTTGAAGCGCGCCACAATTGTGGGCGAGGGTTTATGTGATGATTAGGAATCTTCTCTTTTCTTGATACTCCTATGTCGTGCCTTAGAGCTTTGACACTATGTGTATTTTAGCATCTAATCCCTTTCTTGTGTATATAGGTGATTAATACAAGAAGGACAACCGCTAGAAGGGTAGGGGAAGAGATTGAGAATGTGGGAGCTACTTTGCAAGGTAACTGAAATGCTCATGAAGTCCAAGCTGCTGCAAATTATCAAGTTCCAGTGAATCCTTCAACTATGATGGATGGTGAGGTGAGGGCATCCCTGTTCCAAATGGCCCAATCCATCACCACCCAAGCTCAAGCCATCACGGCTCAAGCTAACAGAGAGGTTGCACCTCGAGAAAACCAACATGCTAGTACTATTGCTAGCCGTTTGAGAGACTTTACACGGATGAATCCTCCCATGTACTTTGGATCAAAAGTTGATGAAGAACCTCAAGATTTCCATGATGAGGTCTACAAGATTTTGTTATCTATGAGGGTGAGTACTACTGAGAAGGCTGAACTTGCTTCTTATCAACTCAAGGACGTGGCTCAGACATAGTACAATCTGCTGAAGGATAGTAGGGTTTTAGAAGATGGTCCCGTGACTTGGGAGATCTTAAGAAATGCCTTTCTTGACAGATTCTTCCTAAGAGAGCAAAGAGAATCTAAGGTAGAGGAGTTTATCAACCTTCGTCAAGGAGGTATGAGTGTTAGGAATACTCCTTGAAGTTCATTAAGTTGTCCAAATATGCTTCTTCTTTGGTTTCTGATGCTAGAGATGAAATGAGCCATTATGCAATGGGCGTGTCCGAAGAGCTTGAGGAAGAGTGTCGTGCAGCCATGCTTCATGATAATATGAATCTTTCTATGTTGATGGTTCATGCTCAACAGGTTGAGGAAAGTCGCCTAAGGAAGAGGAATAGGGAAGCTAAGAAGGCAAAGTCTTTTGAGAGTAGTTCTCCTAAAAGTAGGCTTGATGTTCAAGACAATCCTAAGTTTAAGAAGAGGTTTTCAAACCAAGTTCCTTCAGATTTCTCCAAGAATCGCAATGACAGAGGTTCTAATCCTACACCTCAAGAGGGGAGAAATGTTGATCCACCAAGAGAAAGACCAACTTGTGGTAAGTGTGGTAAGAAGCATGAGGGAGAATGTCTTATTGGAACTAATAGTTTCTATGGTTGTGTCAAGGGTGGCCATATGGTGAAAGATTGTCCTAATGTGAGAAGTCAAGGTAAGGTTAATAGTCAAGCTCAACCAAGCGGTCCTAATTCTGAAGCTCCAAAAAGGAACCGTTTGTATGCACTCAAGGTTAGGGGTGAACAAGGAAGCTCTCCCGACGTTGTGTCGGCTATTTTACAAGTTTTCTCTTTTAATGTTTATGCTTTGCTTGACCTAGGTTCTATTCTTTCTTTTGTTAAACCTTTGGTAGCTAGGAAGTTTGATGTACTTCCCGATGTTTTGATTGAGCCCTTTTTTGTTTGTACCCCAATGGGTGACTCTGTAGTTGCAAAAAGAGTCTATAGGAAATGCCCTGTCATGCTGCCCAATAGAGTTACTCTTGTTGATTTGGTAGAACTTGACATGTTTGATTTTGATATCATCTTGGATATGGATTGGCTTCATGATTGTTTTGCTTCCATTGATTGTAGAACAAGGGTAGTGAAGTTTCAATTCCCTAATGAACCTATTCTAGAGCGGAAGAGGGGAAATTCTACGCCAAGGGGTCAAACTATTTCGTGTTTAAAGGATTGTAAGATGATAGCCAAGGGTTGTTTATACCATGTGGTGAGGATAAAGGAGGCTTTTCAAACGTATTGAATTCAAAAAAACCGAAACTAGGGTTATTCCCAATGAAATTGTCGAATGTTAATCTACTTAGTTCTCCCTATTTCCGATTCTAGTAGTATGTATAATGCTCAAGATTTCAGTAAGAAAGTAAGAAAGAAAGAAAGAAAGAAGTAGTAAGATGAGGGGTGTTCGGATAGGATGACCAAAGGGTGAGGTTAGACTAAGTAATGATGTAAGTCATTCTTAGTCATTGCACAAAAAGATCCCAATGGAAGTCTTAAAAGAATATCCTAAGTCAACCTAGCATGTTCAAAGTGAACGTGAGATCAAAGAAGAATAATGTAAGTTCAAAGTGATATAAGTAAGCAAAACATGAAAATGTCAAATCATCAGTGTTTGATAAGAATGAGGTTTTAACAGTTATTGGTTTATGCCAATATTGGAGTATGAATGTATGACCGAAGAACTATATATTATGCAAATAATCAAAGAATGGGCATATCCAAAAAAGAGTGGCTTATAAAGACCTCATGCCCAATTTAACAATAATGAAAAAAAAAACTTCTTTACTAAATAGGTGCATGTTTTGGTAAAAGATAGTGCCAACTAGAGTTTTAAGAAGATGTTTTCATACTCTATTCTTGCACTTATGTGAAACTTGTATGCATATGTTCTCTTGAGATTTTGTTGTTTTGTTATTATCTTGAGAAGAGTGATAGCATGGTAACTCTTTGATGCATTTTGAGCTTATGAAAAGGTTGAGAAGGAAATTCCTCACTATGTGTTGTTAATATGTAGCTCATATATGTTGTGCATCATGAATTAAGTGCTAAGTGTAATGATATGTTATGTGCGGGTTGTGCTGCTAGTATTGAGTCTTTTTCCTACCCTCTAAAAGATTTTAGTGTCATTCGGAGACGAATGTTCCTAAGGGGGGGGATAATGTAACACTCTAGAAAATGCCATGACTTATACTAGAGCTTAATCTATTTAATATTGCTTAAAATGATGTTTCCAGAAAATGCACTTGTCTTGTGAAGAGCCCATTAGGTTTTAAGAATATGTATTGAGGTACATAGGCATCCCATTATCCAATATTTAGTAATATTGGGCATGTTAGAGAATATTGGCTAAAGGGTGTTAGCCAATTTTTCTATGTATACACAAGTAACTTATAACTTCAAAATACACTTTGATGTTCAAATGCTCCAATCCAAGCTTATTATTTACCTGCAATGAAGACCCTAAGCTAAAATTCTTAATCTCTTCAATTCTTAACCTCATCGCTTACTCACAATAAGTACGAGGTATCCAAGTGTCAAGCATAGGTACCATAGCACATGATCATTTAAAATGATCATGAAGATTAAGCACTGCCCAAGGACATAGTGAGGATCCTTGGACAAGAAGTGAACTTTCCAGAAATGTACGGTTAGGAAAGTGCACAGCAACACATGTGCAAGCACATGTGCAACCGGACGAGAGACAAGTACAACCGATTCTGTTAGGGCGGTTAGGGGACAGGCGTGTCGGATCAAGACAACTGGGGCCGAGCCTTCTAACCAAACCTAGGTTCTAGATAACCGACCTAACTAACTAACTAACCTAGTAATAACTAAAATTAACTAACTAGTGTGCCCGAAATCTTAAGACCTAACCGGGTGACACTAGACGAGTAACTAACTAAAGAAACATCCTAGTACCTAACCTAGGATGGTCCAAAATGGTTGGTTTTGGTCCTAACGACTTAGGGGTACTTTTGTAATTACCCTAGGTCACTTAATTAATTAAATTAGCAATTTAATTAATTAATTTAATTCCTGGTCATACCCGAGACCCTTAGTCAAATGCTCTCCTATTTGTAGTCGATTTAGGAGGGGCGATTTGGTAATTTAAGTGGAGGGTCTTTTGAGAAATTCATGGGAGTCTATATATTGATATTAGGTCAGATTTAGACCACTTTTACAAGTCCCAAAACAGATTAAACGAAATTCCTCACAATTCCTCAAGAAGACTCTCTTTTCCAAACTCCATTGAAGAGCAAGAAAAGCTTAAGGAATAAGACGAAGGTTTTGAAGTTTCTAATCAGATTTCGTGTATTCTTAATCTATAAGGTATGGGTTTTCACTCTTGGGATTCCTTTACCCAAGAGGTCCTTTCAAGATAAGTTTTCAAGAACTATAAATACTAGGGTTTTTACTCTACAACACGGATTTTCTTCCTAACCCTAGATTTATGATTTTCAATGCAAAGTAAACATTTTCTATATTCGATTTCACACGAATTGTACAATAATTGATTGATAATGTTTGAATGTCGTGTGATACATGATCCTTCTCTATGTGATGGTTTCGAATGGGTTGTTTGTAGGGTTTGAAAACGTGAAAACGTTAGGGTTAGAATTTAATGTTTGAATGAACCCTTTAATGACCCGTTCACCCTCTCATACGCTATGCATTGATCTTGTACATGATTTTATGAGTAGTTCTTGATTATGTCATTGAGTATTTCACTATGTATGATTATAAAAATTTCATGATGAATAAGATTCTTGGAAGCAAGAGGTAAGTCTTCTAAGTGTGATTACTCGTAAACGTTTATGTTAGCCTATAAACTTATTCTATGTTATGAAAACTATGTATGATGTTGCTATGTGAATATACTGGATATGAACATGTAAATTGTCAGATCATTATAAGAATACAGATATGCAAGTTTATGATATCCCTTGTATGCTTTACACAAGGTGATTATGTTATGTTAATCTCACATAAGAAAAGTTACGATGAAAGGACAATTCTCATCTAATCTGAAAGAGCTCATCATCATGTTATAAACGGAGATTATCTCCTATGACCTATGATAAGTTTATGATAAAAGAAAACTTAAAGGTTATTTCAAGAAAGGGATTTAAGATAAGAACCGATGAACTAGATATGGGAAGTGTCCCTTCCCTAGCGGGAAGGTAGGTTCACAATGATTCTCATGAGATTGAGGCTTCCATGTAAGGTGGAACTATGGGTCACAAATACATTTTCTAGTTCTTGAACTATGCTGCCACCATAGGATACTAGCTAGTGGATCCTTCTAGAAAGCTACGTCATGTTCGGTTCTACTTTGGCCGGTAGACCACCTCTTTTCGGTGTGGGGAAGACACTGGATTCCATGTTTAGCTCACATGGTCTATGTTGGTTAATGCGTATGTTCCCTCATGTAAAATAAAGACAAGTAAATGAATGTTGACTAGGGTGAGTTGAGGAGTTTTCTTAGTATAGGTAGTGGTATGGGACGCTACCTAGACATTGCACAAATTGACTCTAAGGGAAGTCCAAGGAGATTATCTTATGTAAAATGACAACATGAAAGATATTTGTTTGTGACACATGATGTTACTCTTATATTAATGTTGATAATTATATGATTATGATACATGATTTTACTCTTATATGAATGTTGGTCATTATGATGAATACGTTACCTAGGAGATTGTTCTTATGTAATATGATAACATGAAAGGTATGATGCTTATGATATATGATGTTACTTTTATATGAATGTTGGCTATTATGAGAAATACGTTAATTGGTTATTTGCTATATGAAGTGTTGACTACTTATGTTACAAGTTACATGAAGCAAAATATTACTTATGGTCTCCTATCTTATCTACTCGGTTATGTGGGGTTATGAAGCTTCACATAACCTGCACTTGTAGGTTGGGGATGGGATCATTGGTAAGTGTTTTGTATATTATGTTTATATGATCTTTTGAATATGTAATGTTAACATGACTCTATGATAATATGTCCTCGATTATGATCATGTTTTAAGTAATGGATGTTTTAACTTGTATATGTTGTATGGTATGTGCATTGAAGATTTTCATATGACTTTGCATGTTTTTCTAAAGAGATGATAAATGATCCTTTTTCATGCATGTATCTATGTGTTATGTGCATATACCCATACTTAGTACATGTGGTGTACTAGCCCCATTACCTTATATTACTAAAACTGTAGGTTCCGGCCATTGAAGTTAAGCAGGTCAATTTGAAGAAGCTTGGAATTCCTTCTCCAAGCCTTGGTAGGTCCTCACGTTCGGGACACTATCATTTATATTCCAGCCTATGAAGACTTAGTAGTTTTAGAATATTTGATTTATTTACATTTATGTTCTTTGGATTCTTTTGTATTAAGGCCTATATGGCATATTGACTATTTATTGGCTAAGTCGAGATTTGCACTCTTAGATGGTTTCTTTATATATGAGACAGTTTTAGAACATCGTATGTTTCTATGAATCTTAAGTATGAAGTCTAAGTATACTTCATTAGTATGTTAAAAGCTTTTAATTTCCGCAAAAATTTAACTGTATGATTGTGATGAAAGCTAAGAAGAGGCTTGTCTGCGAACTCTGAGAGGTGTGTCATTCGAGGTCTAGATTTCGAGTGTGACACATCATAACATCAATCACCTATCACCACCACCATAAGTGGACCATACCAATCACAAAATAATTGAAGAGATATAATACTTAAAATAAAGATAAATAGGGCAGCGTACCACCAATCCATTGTCTCCACTTCAATCCACGTCTAAATCATCCAATTCAAAACCATAAGGCCCTTACCCATGGCCATGAAAATCAATTCAATGCATAAATCATAATACTCAATGAAAATAAGTCAATTCAGTATATATTTATCAATCTAAGACCAATTAGACATCAATTGAATACAATTCTTACATTATTAGATAGCTCATAGAAAACTACACTAGAATTCATAAGCATTAAGACAATATCACTTAACCCATAAAGTAGTCAAAAACTAGGTTTCATCAATTACATGGGTTCATAGGTCAATTGAGTTAAAATCATCTAATTGACAACAATTTATCAATATTTAATGATTAAAACCCTTTAATGCAAGAACCCAGGGATATATAATAAAATAGGACAAGTTCATTTTTAAAAACTTTAGAAAACTTCTTTGAATTTGGGCTACTTGATGAATAGAGTTTCAAGGATCAAAACTCATACCTCAATGAAGTTAATCCTTCAATTATATCAACATCACCAGTCAAATATCCAATCCAAGCTCTTCCATGAGTTTTTGCTTCAATGGAGTTCTAAGGAATTTCTAAGGGATTTTGGGTTTTGATTTAGAAGAATGAATTTTTCTAAGTGTTAAAGACTTATATACATGAATAAAATACCCAAAATACCCTTAAGGAACCGCCAATCTTCTAATTTGGATGTGGGATGAATTTACAACTTCACCCCTCAACTTAACAGTGAACTGCGCAGGAAGGCAGTCCACCAACGATTGCCAATCGACGGCCCATCCCTTAACCAACGGACCGTCCTGTTGGTCCATGGTTTGGTACTGAGGCTGTTCTTTAGCCTCTCTTTCTCCACTCCTAGGAGTAGATCAACGAACCCTCACCTACGGGGCATCAACTGACTCAGTGGGCGTCGATTGCCTCCGTTGGTTGGGCTGTCTTGGACATTCTTGGCCACCAACATGGGTCGTTGCTCAAGGACCTTTGGTTGGTCCTTGGGGATGTTTTCCCAGACGTTTCCAACCCAAAAATTCTCGTTTACAAGTTTACGACCTCTCACATGAATTTCACCCAAAATGAACACGTAAAACTTGATGAAACATGCCAAGATACAATAGGTCATTTCAAGGCAAACCTTTTGAATGCTGTGGACATTCTTGGACGTTTGACCTCCAAACTTCACGAAACCTGACACACTGCCTATATACACACTAATAACTCATTTAAATGCTTCACAAACTCATTAATCACATATAAACACATGTAACCACATATGAGGCACTTAGGTGACTTAGTCATCGAACACCTTAGTCGTCCCTTAACGTTTGACTTCCAATGCATCTTAACTCTTAGACACTGCCTCAATACAATATTATAGACAATTTTAGGACCTTATACCATCATGATAACCATTTTATGCTTTAGCTTCACCTAAGTCATTTTTGGGATCTTACAATCTCCCCCACTTAGACAACATTCCTCCTCGAATGACACTTGCCACTCTCCGAACACTTCCAATAATAGAGATAAAACAAGCAGCTAAAAACCAAACCATAACACACAAACAAGGTGAAAACATTAATTTCACATAGTCAAGAGATTCACAACACAACAAGAAACTAGAATAGATTTTATAACTCATCATGCCACAAAACACACATCTTTTATTTCAAATAGAAAAACCTCATTTTATATTCCTTATAATACTCATATACATCAGTTCTAACCACATTACAACAATTTCGACCAAAGAACGAATTAGTCAATTTTTCAAAAATTTCACAGTCTGTAGGCATTTATTACAATGATGTATGCAACTTTTTGAAAAATGCAACTTTTAGGCAATTCATAGTATAGACATGCTAGTATGCAAGGTAACATAATATAAAAACCTTTTACAACATAATAATGGCTTCATAAAATACACAATGCAAGAAGTTAATTAAATTCAATTTCAACCAAACTCCTAAACACCATGCTTGTGCAACTAACTTCTAGGACTTTCTATCCCATCTATAACTTCTAGAAATAATAGGACTTAACAACATCATCATCATTCCATCCGGCTTCTCTCCTCTAGTCCGGAGTGCATAGAAATGCCTCGTTGTTTGAACATCATCCTTTTGAACATTGGGAGCAACTATCTTACCATCTCTATTAGGACAATCTCTCACTTTGTGTCCTTCTTTTACACATCCAAAACACCTCCCGGTACCCCTTAGACACTCACCATAATGTTTCTTTCCACAAGTGACACATGTAGGCTTGCCATTTTGAGAACCACACCCTTTCTCAAATTTCACCTTAGGAGCACTAGGTCTATCTTGAGTTTGAGCCCTGTTTTTGAACCTAGGTTGCCTTTGATAACTTGCACCACTTCTTTTCAAGTTTCTAGTAATCCTACCAAGTTTAGACTCCTCAATTGATTGTGCATCCACCATGAGTCTAGCTAAGGTTATATTATCATGTACCGTAGCCGTACGACATTCTTCCCTAACTATGTTGGCGACCCCGGTCACAAAACGACTCAATTCATCCCTAGGAATGTACACTAAGGACGGTGCATATCTAGACAATATTGAGAAGTTCAAAGAGTACTCCTCAACACTCATATTGTATTGCTTAAGATTCAGAAAATCCTCTACCTTAACCTCTCTCCTCTTACGGGGAAAGTACTTACCTAGAAAAGCTTCCTTAAATTCTTCCCACTCAATATGATCCGACTTTACCTGCCTATTACCCTTCCATTGAGTGTACCATATTTGAGAAAAATCCCTCAATTGATATGAAGCTAACTCCACCTTCTCCTTAGATGTAACCCCCATAACATTCACCAACTTGTACACACCACCAAGGAACTCTTGGGGATCCTGTCCAACCTTAGAGCCAAGAAAGATAGGAGGATTCATCCTCAACCTAGAGGTGATAGTGCTATTCAAAACATTCACCCTAGGCTCCATACTCAAATCCACTTGAGTAGTCACGGCTTGGGCTGAAGCAAACAAAGCCTCTCTAATCTCTCTATTTGTAAATTTCGGATGAACCACCGGAACCTCATTACCTCCTTCCACAATAGGGACTTGATCACCTTGGGGAGGAACTTCAGCACCTCGAGCACCTTGGAATCTTTGCCCATTATGAGGAACTTTCTAAACTTTCTCAACTTGAGGAGGAACTTCCTCATTCACCCTTTCCTGTTCCAACCTTCTAGCGGCCATCCTTCTAGTATTCATCTCCTAGAAACACAAGGAAACACATTAAGAAGGATACTCATAACATTTGCTCTACGGCACGTCATAAGAGTACAAAAGAAGGGAAATATTATCCTCCTATAGCCTCTCTCCCATAGATGTGTCGCGACTCACACCGATGGTCGAGACTCCTCTAGACGTGACTTGATGAGACTTCTTGATTTCTAAGACTACTTTCATATCCTATGATCTGATACCAAGATTGTCACGACCCGTACCTATACCCTAGAAGATTTGGGTATTCTTAGGTCGCAACCATCATACTCGACCTCTCGGAGGTCTTATACAAGCTTTTTCGTATTGTTCATCACATATACATAGTGAAAAGTAGTGCGGAATTAAAAAAATTCACAAATACTTTCATAGTCTTTAAAAATCTTTCATATAAAAATCATAGGAAATATTAATTCTCAATCTCATCAAAGCTTAGACACAAGAGTACTTGGGACACGACCCATACACAATAGAAATATAGTACTACTAAGTCTATTACGATACCTCAATAAGAGAAATAAAAGACATCTATGCCCTCGAGTCAAACGAGTACATACTTCAACTTCACTTGAACGGTGCTACGATCCAAGTCTTGCTTCCCAAATGCTCCTCACCTACCAAACACTTTAGAGATAGATAAAAGCATGGAATTAGTACATCCACATGTACTACGTATGACATAATACATAAAAATCATGAAAATGGACATTTATTGGAAATATGCATATATATATTTAAATATAATAATATAATCATAAAAAACAACAATTAAACATCTAAGAAACATATAAGAAATCACTTAGTCAATTTATAGCATTTTTAAGGTCACTTTACAGTAACCTCAACTCACTATACAGTGAAGTTCTTCACTGTTACAGTAAAGTTGCTTACCTTCACCTAAGACAACTTCTAGCATGTAATTATCCCAGTAAAAGCTATCCTAAGACTCACTTAAGAAACAGAAAGAGAGACCGCCCATGCACCCTCTCTAAGCATGCTTAAATGCTCTTCAAGACTACTTAGAATGAGATGTATACACACTTACAATACATCAAACACATGAACATATAAGATATGACATTTTTCCTTACCAAGGCTATCAAAAGACTTACTTAAGTACTCCTAGAAGAAAACTCCCATACACTCTCTTCAAGGTTACCTAAATAATCCTTAAGACTTCCAAAGTTTATATAATGCCTAAAGAATCAACCAACATTCCTAACTAGAGTCATTCTCAATACTTCCATAGATAAGACATGAAGAGATCTTCCATTATGCCCTCTTTACACATTAACTAAGGAATCCTTAAGTCACTCTAGATTAGGTACTCATTCATTTACATACTTTCTAACAAAAGTCATTATTTCATTAGTTCATTAAGAAACAATCATCACATAAAGGACATCCAAGTAATGGTCTTGGAGAAGACCTAGGGACTCTTACTAACATCTTCAAAGCCTATTGTGTAATGTCTAGATAGCATCCCATTCAACAACCTAAACTTCATAGAACTTCTCTAATACTAATAGGTATCCCACATGATAAGGATAAGCAATAACCGACGTAGACCATGGTAGCAAAACATGGAATTCGGAGTTCTATCCTACTTTAATGAGGTTGTTCTACTTGCCAATGGTAGAACTTGGACACATCCCATGTAGGCACATGGTTAAGGAATATGAAGGGCTTACTTTGTATTCTAGCCTCATCCTTTTACTATAACTACTTCCCTTATCATAGACACTCGGTGATAGCCTTTGTTCTCATAGAGTAATTCACATAAAAGGTTCGTACAACAGGGTTCCATAGCAAGTTCATAAACCAATTACATTTACCCTACCAAAGAGGTCCCCTAGAGCGGCCTTACAATGGCAAGAAGACGATCATCATGACTTTCTTAAGGAATGATATGATGTCGTTCCCGCCAACCAACCTTAAGTCCATCATTTATTACAAGAAGGACACCATTACGGCTTTTGATTTCAAAATTCATAACCTTACCACTAGATTCAAGATTTCACATAAAGGACCCTCTTATCATCATTCAAGGTCTCACATATCATTCATATATTCAAGACTAAGAGTTTTAGCATCCTACGTCAAGACATCTCATATTCACATATCATTCATTCATCAAGTAAGGGACACAAGTCTACCTAAACAAGACACATCAGTACTTCACTTTAGCACATCTTACAAGTCATTCTTGAAGCACATAGGAATAACCATTATCATCTTTATGTCACCCTATATACTACTACATCATCATCAAAATAACCATCATAGGTTCATATAGTCAAGTAGGAACAATCATGCATCAATTTTAATACTACACAGATGAACACATAGTTAAAGTCTAACATGATCACTTACATAACATCAATAGAAGAAACACATAATTTCACATTACTTCAGATATAGGTAGATATGATCATACTTCACATAATCAACTACACAAATCATCATAATCCTTCAAGTAGTTTGCTGACAAGGCCATAATCATCATAATACTTAAAATAACGCCAACAAGGCCACATCAATCACCTATCACCGCCACCATAAGTGGACCATACCAATCACAACATAATTGAAGAGATATAATAATTAAAATAAAGAGAAATAGGGCAGCGTACCACCAATCCATTCTCTCCACTTAAAATCCACGTCTAAATCATCAAATTCAATACCATAAGGCCGTTACACATGGCCATGAACATCAATTCAATGCATAAATTATAATACTAAATGAATATAAGTCAATTCAATATATATTTATCAATCTAAGACCAATTAGACATCAATTGAATACAATTCTTACATCCCATAGAAAACTACACAAGAATTCATAAGCATTAAGACAATATCACTTAATCCATAAAGTAGTCAAAAACTAGGGTTCATCAATTACATGGGTTCATAGGTCAATTGAGTTAAAATCATCTAATTGACAATAATTCAATCAATATCTAATGATTAAAAACCTTTAATGCAATAACCCATGGACAGATAATAAAATAACACAAGTTCATCTTTGAAAACATTAGAAAACTTCTTTGAATTTGGACTCCTTGATGAATAGAATTTCAAGGATAAAAAACAATACCTAGATGATATTAATCCTTCAATTTGATGAAAAATAACCACTCAAATCTCCAATCCAAGCTCTTCCTTGAGTTTTGGCTTCAATGGAGTTCTAAGGAATTTCTAAGGGATTTTGGGTTTTGATTTGGAAGAATGAATTCTTTTAAGTGTTAAAGACTTATATACATTTCTAAAATACCCAAAAGAGCCTTAAAGAACCGCCAATCTTCTATTGGACGTGGTCTGAATTTACAACTTCACCCCTCAATTTAACAGTGAACTGCGCAGGAAGGCAGTCCACGAACGATTGCCAATCAACTGCCCCTCCTAACCAATGGACCATCCTGTTGGTCCGTGGTTTGTGACGGAGGGTGGTATTTCGCCTCTCTTTCTCCACTCCTAAGATTCCATCAACGAACCCTCACGTACGGGGCGTCGACTGACCTAGTGGGCGTCGATTGCCTCCGTTGGTTGGGCTGTCTTGGATAGTCTTGGCCACTAACATGCGTCCTTCCTCAAGGACCCTTGGTTGGTCCTTGGGGATGTTTTCTCGGACGTTTCAAACCCAAACATGCTCATATACAAGTTTACGACCTCTCACATGACTTTCACCCAAAATGAACACGTAAAACTTGACGAAACATGCCAAGACACATTAGGTCATTTCAAGGCAAACCTTTCGAACGTCATGGACGTTCTTAGACGTTTGACTTACAAACTTAACAAAACATGACACACTTCCTATATACACCATAAAACACATATAAAGAC
>JABWTJ010000201.1:36792-234181 GCA_016801875.1 Solanum sitiens
GTACAACTCCCCAAGTACTAACCAAGAGCCCTTGAAGATGACCCTAACGTTTGAAGCAACACTGCCTGGCAGTGTACATCAACTGAGCAAGAGACGGACCGTGTGTGGACAAACGGAGCGTCGATGCCACTGTTGTAACACACTTAGCCATGGTGAGGAATCCCCTCGCCTGCACAATCTCTGAACTCATCGAGGGATGTGCAGGACGAGAGGGGGTGAGGTCCGTAGACTCACAGACGGCCCGTCGACGGGGTTCCGTCTCTGAGGGTCTTGAGTTGTTGCACATTTTTAATATTAAATCAACTAACTAATTAAATGATTTAGGGGTTTGTTAGGAATTAAGGGGAGACTAATTAACTAACTTAACTCCCATATAAAAGCCCCAACCCCAATTAAACTAATGAGAACTCAAAAAAAAAAATCTATCTTCTCTCTTCTTTCTCTCTCTATTGGAAGACACCATTGGAGACTAGCTAAGGAAGGGCTTTGGTGGCTTGAAAGGGACGAAATCATCTTCAAATCTTTGTCAAAACGTTAAGGTATGGGATCTACTCACCTTTGAGACCTCTTTCCTCAAAGGGTTCATTCAAAGTGTTTTCAAATCTAGAGTTTTCAAATGGGTTTCATCCAATTACGAATTTAAAGTTATGAATTGAGTTGTTGAGGTGTTCTTTAGGTTATATTGACTAGATTAACATGTATTCTAACTTGGTTTTGATAATTGTTGATACGGGAGGCAGAAGCCGACATGAAGTCCCGGTAGCCTAATATTTTTACTCCTTGAGGTTATACATTCCTCTTAGTAATGAAATTAATGTATAATCATGGAATTGACTGTTGCTAGATAGGCACATGTTTTGGTAAATGATAGTACGAACTAGTGTTTTTAGAAAATGCCTTCATACTCTATTCTTGCAATTGTGTGAAATATGTATGCATGTGTCTTCTTGAGATTTTGCTGTTTTGATGTTGTCTTGAGAAGAACGATAGCATGGTAACTCTTTGATGCATTTTGAGCTTATGATAGGGTTGAGATGGAAATTCCTCACTGTGTGTTATGAAGATGGAGCTCTTATATGTTTGTGCATCATGAAATGAGTGTTATGTGTAATGTTATGGTATGTGTTGTATGGAGTTGTAATATACTCCTATGAGATGTGACTCCTTATGATATTATGTTTTTGATTTGTTGGGCTGCTAGTATGGAGTCCATTCCTACCCTCCAAAAGATCTTAGTATCATTCGGGGACGAATGTTCCTAAGGGGGGGGGTAATGTAACACTCGAGAAATGCCATGACTTAAACTAGATATTAACCTATTAAATAATGTTTAAAATGATGTTTACATACCTATATTAACGTAATAAACTCATTTCAAAAAGTTTAGATCCAAAATGACCAAGAAACACATTGACGTCCGGAAACTAGCTAATTTGAACTAGTTGATGTCCCTATGTTTTGTGACGATTTTGAGGTGTCAAATGAAGTCCAAAATTTGTAAAGAGACCTTTTATCGGTAGTATGTTGTACAAAGGGTCCAAACGTCCAGTAAGGACACCCCAAGGACCACCCGAAGGGTTATCGGGGAGGATCCAAACATGGGTGGTCAGGGCTGCCTGGCAGGCTGCGAGCAAGCAGAATTTGAGGCAAGGTGCGCTACGCACAGCCTGCACGCATGGCACTGCCTCAAGATTTGAGAGGCATCCGTGCGACGCGAGTCTTACACGCACCTCACTGCCTCAACCCAAAATTTCAGAAAAGTTTTCAATAGGTCCTTTCAAAAATAAGTTTTTAAGACAATAAATTCTAGGGTTTCTACTCTGCAAAAAAAAAATTATTCATACTTCTAGATTTATGATCTTAGATGAAAAGTAATTGTTTTCTATGGTTGATTTCACACGAATTGTTGAGTATTGGGTTGGTAATGTTTGAATCTAGTGTAATGCATATTCTTATTTAGATGATGGTTAAATAGGGTTGTCGCTACTAATTGATGACATGAAAAAGTAGGGGTTGGAATTACGACTAGAATGAACTCTTAAATGACTCTTTCTCTGATCCTACATTATGCATTGATCTTGTATATGATTTGAAGAGTTATTCTTGATTATGGTATTGAGTATTTCACTATGTTATGCTTATGAATGCTGTAAGTTGAACGTAAATTCTTTAATAAAGAATTTGGAAGCGAGAGGTAAGTCTTCTAAAGTTGTGATTACCCTACAATGTTTATGTTAGCCTATAAATCATGATGCTATGTTATGGGAGTATGTATGATGTTGTTATGTGTATATGTTGGTCTATGAACATGTTAATTGTGAGATCATGATAAGAATAAGAAAATGCAAATTTATGATATCCTCTTGTATGCTTTACACAAGGTGATTATATTATGTTAATCTCACATACGCATGATAATAATGAAAGGAAATTCTCATCTAATCCTAAAGAGAATGTGATCATATTTATACAAGTAGTTAATATAATATGACCTATGATAATTATATGATAAAAGACAACTTAAAGTTTATTCAAGAAAGGGACTTAAGCTAAGCATCGATGAACTAGAGAAGAAAAGTGTCCCTTCCTTAGTTGGATGGTAGGTCACAATGACTCTCATGAGATTGAGGCTGCCATGTAATGTGGAACTATGAGTCTCTAACACATCTCCTAGTTCTTCAAATATGTTCCACAATAGGATACTAGCTAGTGGATCCACCTAGAAAGCTATGTCATGTTTGGTTCGACTTCGGCCGGTAGACCACCTTTTTTTGGTGTTGGGTTTTATTACACCGGATTCCATGTTTAACTAACATGGTCTATGTCGGTTAAGGAGAATATTCCCTCATGTAAAATGAAAGACAAGTAAATGAACGTTGACTAGGGTGACTTGAGGAGTTTGCTTATTATAGGTAGGAGTATGGGACTCTACCTAGACATTGCATAAGTTGACTATAAGGGAAGTCCTAGGAGATTGTTCTTATGTAATATGATAACATCAAAGATATATGTTTATGATACATTATGTTACTCCTATATGATGTTGGTCATTATGATGAATATGTTATTGGGTTATATTGTTAGATAAAGTGATGACTGATTATGTTACAAGTTATGTGAATCAAAGCTCTACTCATGGTCTCCTATCTTATCTACTTGGTTGTGTGGGGTTATGGGGATTCGCATGACCATTGCACTTGTAGGTTGGGGATGGGATTATTGGTAAGTCTTGGTACGTTATGTTTATATGATATTTTGCATATGTAATGTTAACATGACACTTGTATAGGTTTTATGGTATGTGCCGTGAAGACATTCATATGACTTAGCATGCTTTCTAAAGAAATGATAAATGATCATTTTTATTGCATGTTCTTATATGTTATGTGCATATACTCATACTTAGTACATGTGGAGTAATAACCCCATTACTATATATTACTACAAATTTAGGTTCCGGGCATAGAAGTTTAAGGAGGTCAATTTGAAAAGCTTGGAACTCCTTCTCCAAGTCTTGGTAGGTCCTCATGTTCGGGGATGCTATCTGTCGTATTCTAGCTTATGAAGACTTTAGTAGATTTTAAGAATATTCTATTTCCACTTATGTTCGTTGGATTCTTTTGTATTAAGGCCTATATGGCATATTGAATATATATTTGCTAAGTCCAGATTTGCACTCTTTAAATGGTTTTAATATATCTGAGAAAAGTTTTAGAATATCGTATGTCACTATGAATGTTAAGTATGAAGTCTAAGTATACTTCAAATCGAATGTAAAAGTTTTAAATATTCTGCATTTTTATTGAACACATGTTATGACGAATGCTAAAGGCTTGTATGAGTCCTCTGAGAGGACGACGACATCGGTAGATTCTTGGTATGCTCTCCGGCTGTGACATTAACATCATTGAGGTTTGGTTTTTGATCCTTGAAACACTATTCATCAAGGAGCCCAAATTCAAAGAACTTTTCTAAAGTTTTCAAAGAAGAACTTGTCCAATTTTATGATCTATCCACAGGTTCTTGCATTAACGGTTTTGAATCATTATGTATTGATTATATTTTTGTTAATTAGATTATTTTAACTCAATTAACCTATGAACCCATGTAATAGATGAACCCTAGTTTTTGACTACTTTATGGGTTACTCGATATTGACTTAATGCTTATGAATTCTAGTGTAGTTTTCTATGGGCTATTGAATGATGTAAGAATTGTATTCAATTGATGTATGGGTTGTATTAGATTGATAAATCTATATTGAATTAACCCAGATTCATTGAGTATTATGATTTATGCATTGAATGGATGTTCATGGCCATGGTAAGGGCCATATGGTATTTAATTGAATGATTTAGACATGGATTGAAGTGGAGAGAATGGATTGGTGGTATGCTTCCCTAATTCTCTTTATTTTATGTAATTATCTCTTGAATAATGTTGTGATTGGTCTGGTACAATTATGATGGCGGTTTTATGTGAATGATATGTCCTTGTTAGCGTTACTTTGTGTATTATGATGATCATGACCTTTTCCGAACTACTTGAAGTAATATGATGATTTGTGTAGTTGATTATGTAAAGTATGATAATATCTACCTACATGTTAAGTAATGTGAAAGTATGTGTCTATTCTATTGATGTTATTTAGGTGATCATGTTAGACTATGACAATGTCGTTATGTGTGTAGTCTTAGAGTTGATGCATGATTCTTCCTAATTGGTTATTGAGTCTTATGATGTCTATCTTGATGATGTTATGGTAGTGTATAGGGTGACTTAAAGGTGATGAAGGTTGTGCCTATGTTGTTCTTGAATATGATATGAAATATGTGCTAAGTGAAGTATTGGTGTGTCTTGTGTGGTAGAATTAAGTCCCTCTTCTTGATGCATTAATGATAAAACCTCTTAGTCTTGAATGTATGAATGACATGAGACCTTGAATGATGTTAAGAGGGTCCTTTATGTGAAACCTTAAACCTAGTGGTAAGATTATGAAACTTGAAGTAAAAAGTTATAATTGTATCCTTCTTGTAATGAATGATGGACTTAAGGTTGATTGACTTGAACAATATCATATTAATCATATTATGAGCTTCTTGTCACCATTGTAAGGCCGCCCTAGGGGACCTCTTTGGTAGGATAAATGTAATTGGGTTATGAACTTTATATGGAACCCCTTTGTATGAACCTTCAATGTTAATTACTCTATGAGAATAAAGGCTAGCACCAAGTGAGTATGGTAAGTGAAGTAGATCTAGTTAAAGGATGAGTCTAGAATACAAAGTAAGCCCTTCATATTCCTTCACCATGTACGTACATGGGATGTGTCCAAGTTCTACCATTGGCAAGTAGAACACCCTCATCGGAGTAGGTTAGAACTCTGGATTCCATGCTTTGCTACCATGGTCTATGTCGGTTATTGCCTATTCTCATCATATGGGATACCTATTAGCCTTAGAAAAGAACTATGAAGTTTAGGTGGTGGTATAGGACCATATCTAGACATTGCACAATAAGCTTTGATGATGTTAATGATGGTCGCTACGTCTTCCCCAAGAACATTACTTGAATGTCATCTATGTGATGAATTTCTCTTAGTGAACTAATGAAATAATGGCTTATGTTAGAAAACATGTAAATGAAAGAGTACCTAATCTAGAGTGACTTAAGGATTCCTTAGTTAAAGTGTGAAGGGGCCATAAGGGATAATCTCTTCATGTATTATCTAGGGAAGTGTTGAGAACGACTCTAGTTAGGGAAGTTGGTTGATACTTTGGGCATGATCTAAGCTTAGGAAGTCTTAAGGATTATTTAGGTAACCTTGAAGAGGGTGTATGGGCGTTCTCTTCTAGGAGTACTTAAGTAAGTCATATTATCCATGATATTTGTTTTTGGTGTCTTATAAATGAATGTGTGTCATTATAAGTAGTCTTGAGGATCATTTAGGCATACATAGAGAGGGTGTATGGGCGGTATCTCTTTGTGTTGCTTAAGTGGGTCTTAGGATAGCTTTTAGTGAAGGAATTGCATGTGAAGCTAAGAAACTTCACTGTACAGTGAAGGAACTTCACTGTAACATTATATAGTTCACTGTAAAGAGATGTAAAAATGTTCTAAATTGACCAAGTGATTCTTATGTGTTTTAAGTTGATAAATGTTATTCTTATGATTATATTATTATATTTAAATCAAAAGATGTATATTTCCAATAAATGTCCATTTTCATAGTTTTTATGCATTATGCCATACTTAGTACATGTAGTTGTACTAATGTCATGCTTTTATCGATCTCTATAGTGGTTAGTAGGTGAGGAGCATTGGGAAGCAAGACTTGGATCGTAGCATAATTCCTGTGAAGTTGAAGTATGTTCTCATTTTAGTCGAGGGCATAGATGTCTTTTATTTCTCTTATTGAATTATTGTAATAGACTTAGTAGTACTATATTTCTATTGTGTATGGGTCGTGTCCCAAGTACTCTTGTGTCTATGATTTGATGAAATGAGACTTAGTATTTCTTATGAGTTTTATATGAAAGAGATTTTTTGAGGACTATGAAAATGTTCGTGAAAAGTTTTATTTTTGCACTACTTTTCACTATATATATGCGATGAACGATACGAAAGGGCTTGTATAAGTCCTCCGAGGGGTCAAGTACGCCGGTTGCACTCTGAGAGTGCCATATCTTCTATGGTGTGGTCTCAGGAGGTGAAAGTAGTGTATAGGGTGACCTAAAGATGATGAAGTTTGTGATTATGTGCTTCTTGAATATGAAATGCAATATGTTATAAAGTGAAGCAATGATGTGTCTTATTCAAGTAGACTTAAGTCCCTCTTTTTGATGCATGAATGATATGTGAATCTGAGATGTCTTGACTTAGGATGCTAAAGGCTCTTAGTCTTGTATGTATAAATGGTATGAGACCTTGAATGTTTCTAAGAGGGTCCTTTATGTCAAACCTTGAACCTAGTGGTAAGTTTATGAACCTTGAAGTCGAAAGCCGTAATGGTGTCCTTCTTGTAATGAATGGTTGAATTGGGTTGGTTGGCTGGAATGGCATCATATCATCCTTAGGAAAGTCATTAAGCTATCTTCCTCGCCATTGTAAGGCAGCCCTAGGGGACCTCTTTTGTAGGGTGAATGTGATTGGGTTATAAACTAAATATGGAACCGCTTTGTATGATCCTTTAATGTAAATTACTCTATGAGAACAAAGGCTAGCACCAAATGAGTATGGTATGGGAAGTAGCTCTAGATAAGAAAGAGGCTAGAGTACAAAGTACGCCCTTCATATTCCTTAACCATGTGCCTACATGGGATGTACGTTACAACTCTGGATTCCATACTTTTCTACCATGGTCTATGTCAGTTATTGTCTATTCTCATCTTATGGGATACCTACTAGTATTTGAGAAGTTTATGAAGTTTAGGTGGTGGTGTTGGACGCTACCTAAACATTGCACCCTTAGGCTTTGAAGATATTAGTGAGAATCCCTAGGTCTTCTCCAAGACCATTACTTGAATGTCCTCTATGTGATGAATGTTTCTTAATGAACTAATTGAATAATGACTTATGTTAGAAATCATGTAAATGAATGAGTGCCTAATCTAGAGTGACTTTAAGGATTTCCTAGTTAAAGAGTGAAGGGGGCATAAGGGATGATCTCTTCATGTCTAATCTAGGGAATTTTTGAGAATGACTCTAGTTAGGGAAGTTACTTGATACTTTAGGCATGATCTAAACTTAGGATGTCTTAAAAATTATTTTGGTAACCTTTAAGAGGGTGTATGGGCATTCTCTTCTAGGAGTACTTAAGTAAGTCTTTTGATAGCCTTGGTAAGGAAAATGTCGTATCTTATATGTTGATGTGTTTGGGGTATTGTAAATGTGTATGTCTCATTATAGGTGGTCTTAAGGATCATTTAGGTGTGCCTAGAGAGGGTGTATGGGCAGTCTATCTTTGTCTTACTTAAGTGAGTCTTAGGATAGCTTTTAGTGAGAATATTAAATGCTAGAAGGTGTCTAAGGTGAAGTTGAGAAACATCACTATAACAGTGAATGAGTTCACTGTAACAGTGAATTAGTTCAGTGTAAGGTTTCTCCAAAATTGTGAAAAATGTTCTATGTGATTTCTTATGTATTTCTAAGGTGCTAAATTTTGTTCTTATGATTATATTATGATATTTAAATCAAAAGATGCATATTTTTAGTAAATGTCCGTTTTCATGATTTTTATGCATTATGCCATACTTGGTACATGTGTTTGTACTATTTCCATATATATCTCTACCTCTATTGTGGTTGGTAGGTGAAGAGCATTGGTAAGCAAGGCTTGGATCATAGTATCATTCAAGTGAAGTTGAAGTATGTCCTCCCTTGATTCGAGCGCATAGTTATCTTAGTTTACTTTTGTATTAAAGTGTTTTAATAGACTAAGTATATCTATATTTTGATGTATGGGCAGTGTCCCAAGTATTCTCGTGTCTAAGCTTTGATGAGATTGAGACTTAGTATTTCCTATGATTTATAATGAAAGATGTTATTAAAGATATTCTAATATTTTGTGAAAAGTTTTAATTCCGTACTAGTTTTCATTATTTATATGCGATGAACGATATGAAAGGGCTTGTACAAGAACTTCGAGAGGTCAAGTACGCCGTGTAATGACCCACGAATACCCATAATTTCTAGGGTGTAGGTACGGGTCGTGATACCGAACCTTAGCTATTCATGCATTTAGGGGTACATAGGTAGGGGTCATCAATCCTTAATACTTCATTAGTGGCAACACCTACACATAACCCTAACATAACCATTTACATGCTCATGACACTAGCAACATAACCTAGATTCACAACTAGAATAGAAGACTAGGCAGAAGTTACACATAGTGTGATCATCATAACCACACACTTATATATTCATCAATTAGCCTTTAAGGGCATAGTCAACACATATATATTGATAATTGATGAAGCCTTGTATGGCATTGTGTTGTATGTACACTTATGGTGGCGGTGTTTACTTCTTTTCAATCTATATATGTGTTGATTATGGCCTATAAGGTAAATTGATGAATATATGAGTGTGTGGCTATGATGATCACACTATGTGAAGTGTATGCCTACTTTCCTTTTCTAGTTGTGATCTAGGTTGTATGGCTATTGTATAAGCATGTGTATATCTATGTTAGGTTAAAGTGTATGTGCTTCCATTTTATGAGTTATAATTGTTGGGAATTTCTTACCTATGTACCCCTATGTGAATGCATGAATAGCAAAAGTTAGGAGTCTTAAGTGTAATATGAAGTTGGCTTGTCTCCTATGTTATTATTTGTTGTGTGGTCTATGATTAAAAGTTTAATATGGTCTTAAGAGGGTGGCTGACTCTTGTGTTGTTGATAGCCATTATGTGATCATATTGACCAATGTACACACACCCTCACTCTACACGCATGCTTACAAGTAGCATAGGATCATAGTGTCTAATGAAAGGTTGTTCTCATATTCACTAGTGTCTACTACTATGCATGTTAAGATTATGTCTATGAAAGTACGATATGTGTTCCCTTAATTAGGATGACTTTATAGGTGTACTAGTATGGGCAAGGGTATGAGACCTTGCTTATGCATTGCACATGTGTGCCTTGATGGGATAGTTCCTCGGTTTGGTTCTCTATGTGCATGAATATGAATGTATGGACATATGTGGTTTTAAAGTGTTTGTGTGAAATGATTTCTCACATATATGTATACACACACACATGAATGATGATCTAGTCAATAAAGGGGCCTTAAAAGGTGTGCTCAAGAGTACCCTAAAACTAGATAGGTTCTTGAATATGCTATAATCATATAAGGAGTAAATATCCTAAGCCTATGTTTTATGAAATAATTTTATAAAGGCTTTTCAATAAAGGGAACTTAGCTTAGCACCGAGTGAACTTTACAATGAGAGGTGTTGGCTTCCCTTGGAGGAAGATTCACCATTGGGTTCTTATAAGGTGTTGACTTCCGTTGGAAGAACATTCACCTATGGTTCCACATGAGGTGTTCACTTTCCTTGAGAAAGATTCACCCATGGTTTCTCA
Organism: Solanum sitiens; assembly: GCA_016801875.1. Classification (NCBI taxonomy): domain Eukaryota; kingdom Viridiplantae; phylum Streptophyta; class Magnoliopsida; order Solanales; family Solanaceae; genus Solanum; species Solanum sitiens. Next base: position 46,886 of record JABWTJ010000201.1, read on the forward strand.
TGAGATGAGGCTCCAATGCTAATGAGCATGTAGAGGGTTATGTATATCGCTTAGTTCCATAAACTACGCTTGCCACATAGGATCTAGCTAGTGAATTTACTTAGTATGCTAGGTTATATGTTAAGGTTCTACTTTGGCTAAGTGGAACACCTTCCCTTGGTGTAAGGCTTTAAAACACCAAATTTCATGTTTAGCACCCATGGTCTTAGTGTCGGTTAAGGCTATAGTTTCCTTAAAGTAAAATGGACAATGGAAGTAAAGTAAAGTAAAGGGACCCTAACTAGCATAACCTAAAACAAGATACTAAGGATAGGTGGAAGTAATGAACCCACCTAAAAATTGCACAAGTAGCTATCTAAGGGAGACCTAGGAAGGTGTTCTAATGCATGTGACTATGTAGTATTGGTCTAGTTGTTGTGATGAAATGCATGGTATGAGCCTATATGAAGTGGTCTGGATTTACATTCTTAATGTTGGTCATAATGACTATATGATGAAGGTTGTTGACATGAATGAAGGTGTCTTCACTCACTTGTTGATGTATGAATTGGATGGTAAGGCTTGTGGTCTCATGATAGGTCTACTAAGTATGTGAGAGGTTATGGGGCTTCGCATGTACATTGCACTAGTAGATTTAAATTGGGATTATGACTTAGGTCTTATAATGTTCTATGTGAAGTAAAATAAGTATACGTGCATAATGAATAAGAGTGTACTGTAAGGTTTTAGGGTTTGACTTAAAGTGTCCATGATGTATTATGCTTCTATGATGGTATGTGTTGGGTTATGTAGATTGTATGTATTGTTTCCTTGTGGCTTTAATGTGATGCATTGCACCAAGTATCACCAGAGGGTTACTTGGGAGGCTAATGAGTTAAAGGAAAGAAGTTCACTGTTAAGGGAAAAAGCTTACTATAAATGAAAAGAGCTCACTGTAAATTGAACTCCAATGTGCGTAAAATTCTATATGTGATTTTATATGATGTTTGGACTTTGATTATGTCTATATCAAGTATGTGAAAGATATAAATGCTATTGTATCAAGGTTTTATAAAGATTTCACAAAAAGGCATGAAGTACGATTTTTAGTAAATGTCCCTTTTAAATGCAGGTTGTCATACTTAGTGCATTCTTGTAATAACCCCATTCTTCTAAAAAAATTACACAAAGTGTAGGCTATGGATTCTTAAAGGATGTCTCTATAATTGAGGAGCTTGATATGTGATTCCCAAGCTCAAGGAAAGGAATCCTTAATTCCAAGGATGTCCTAATGTTAGCTTACTGTAAAGTCACATAAATTGTATAGTTATGTATTATGTTATAAGGGCCGTGTCCCTATTGTACTCTTATTATGTTGTGTCTAGGATGACAAAAATACTTAAGTTCTAAGTATGTAATATGATATTTTATATATATGAAGTGAAGTTTCTAGGGGGTGCTGTCCGGATGTTACAAATGTGGTATAAAAGCATGAGATTTTAAAAGTGGTTTAGGATCCAAGAAGTCTCATATTGCCACATCTAGTAGAGTCTCGTATCATTGGTGGTGAGTCGGGACACATCAAATGGTATGGGAGGCAATAGGACGATAGATTTTCCCTTCTTCATCATTCTCATATCGTGCCACAGAACTTAACTCTATAAGATTTCTCTCCTATGTTTTATTTTCCAGTGGTCTTTTAGATATGATTGCTTGGATGAGATGGTACTTGATGATTGAGGGACAAAAGGTGAGTCTTGATGTTATTTTGGTTTTATGGTTCAATTGAATTTGTGTGAAGGTGACTTTTGGCATGTTTGATTGATATGATGTCCTTAGTGGCTATCTATGAGATTTATGTGAAATAGCATGTTATGTTGAGAAATGTATGTCATGATATAGTTAAATCATGATTAAAAGTTATTATGGTTAAAATGAGTTTCTTTTGGAATGATGTGTTACTATATGGTTTTACATAATGGTAGCCTAATGATATGATTTGAGTTAGAAATGTTTAGTCACAACTTACGGAAGAATGCTACCCTAAGAATATGTGCTTAAAAGTGTTCAATGTTTTCCTTTGTATATATGTGGTCCTTTCTAGTTAACTAGTATGGATTAGAGTCGTTTGTATAGAATTGATCCTAGGTGTCAAGGTAGTATGCTTGTCCTTGTAGGGTGAGGGTTGTGACCTAGAAGTCACCTTACTGTAATGTCCAAATAAAAAGAAGAAATTGTAAGGCTAAGTCTCCTCTATTTTTTCCCCTAATATTATATGACCTTGGTGTCTATTGTATATTATAAAAACCTTAAGTGGATGAGTAGTATGACCTAAATTGATGATTTGGGGATAATTTGCATAGATCATAAGGTTTAGAATGCCTTGATTGACTTACTGTAATTCATTCTAAAGTGGTAATCACATTTAAGTGATGAAAAATGAAGGTTGTTAAGTTCAGATCCTCTTAAGTTGAGTTAAGTTGCTCTTAATTGGGTTTACCCTAAGTGGGGCATGGAGATGGAGTAGTAAGGTTATCTTTATTTTCTACCTTGTCCTTCTATCTTTGCTTTAGCTTGAATCTAATGAATTTTTGTAAGCTTGTTCATGAATAGTGTTTTGCATAAAGTATGAATTGCATGACCTTTATATGTTTGGTATGTATTGATTGACACTACCTTAAGGATATTTTGAAGATCTGAAAGTACGAAAAAGAATTTTGATTTAACTTTATGGTTTTCTCATGTTGATTTGCATCTTGATATGGTAGTTGTGCATTTGAGTTCATGAGATAAGGTAAGAAACCTTGTTTTAGTCACTTTTGATATGTAAGGTTTAGCTTTATAATGAAAAATTGAGCCTCTTTAAAATGAAATATGTCGAGTCTCTTAAAACCTATGTGACTTGTATGGTTTGGAAAGCATGATTGTAGGCTCACTTTTGAAAAGTGAAGCCATTATTAGATAGTGTCCTTGTGTGTGCCTATGAATTCCGTTATTTTTCCAAAATGATGCTTAATGTGAAGGCTACTACTATGTTGACATTATGTGAAATGGATTCGTATTGTTGTGATGTGTGTGGTGTAATTTAACATTTAGACTTCACTAGGAAGAAACATTAGCATACATTGGTTTAAAAGTTGAGAATTTCTCATTATAAAAGCAAAATTGACCTTGTGCCTTGCTTGGGTGTGAGCTCATGATACATGAAAGAGGGTTGAGGAGAATTACATTCCTACTTAAGCATTACTAATCATGGTATGAATGAGTATGACCCTCATGGAACTATGTCTAACTAATAAAGATCCTTGTTGATTCAATTGACTAAGGTCTATGTGCATTAAAGTATTAGTGCCTAACTAATTTCTTGAGTGTTGTTGGAATCTTCCTATGTGTTATCTTAAATGATGAGCTATTAATAAAATAAAGTATAATGACCATGTTATGATTAGGAGAAGGATGTTCCTCCTATGAACATGAGAAGTGCCTAAGTGTTTGATGTGATGAGCATAAGTGAGTGAAAATGTGGCTTCCTTGTGTACGTTGAGTGCTAATTGGTTTGAAGTGGTGTTCCTTGTAATTAGGGTGCATTGACTTCTATGTGATGATGTTACGAATGATTTGACCTGCTCCAGGAGTCATTGTAGTCCTTGTTGTGTTTAATATGCCCCAAGTGTCATTCGAGGACGAATGTTCCCAAGTGGGGTATATTGTAAGACCCCTAAAATAAGTTAGGGTGTCTAGATCCTAACATGTTAATCATAGAGTCTAAGGTCCTAAAATGGTTTATAATGTGGTATTGAGTGAGTGTGTAAAGTTTTAGGTGATTTGGAAGTCAAACGTTAAGGGACGACCAAGACGTTTGACGACTAGTCGCCAAAGAGGCCTTAGGTGATTTTATGATTTTATGAGTGTGTCATGGGCTTATGAAGTCTTGAAATGTGTTATATTTATGTTTATAGGTAGTATATGTAGTTTCATGATAATTGGAGGTCAAATGTCCAAGAACGTCTAAGACGTTCGAATATTAGCCCTTAAGACGTTCATGTATGTCTTGATGGTGCCTAGCATGTTTGGATGTGTTGCGTTTAATTGTTTAGGGTGAAACTGATGTGGAAGGTCCTTGAGTTGTTAATGTTCATATTTACCTTGGAAACGTGCGGGTACGATTTCCCAAGGGCCCTGCAAAATGGCAACAAGATGGACTCAAAGGCTGTCGAGACACTGCCTTGGTAGTGTCAATGGACTAGCTCTATTGACCCCTCATCAGTCTATCTACACCCCGTAAATTTTAGGAATAGGTTGACACTTAACCTCAGGATCTGAAGACACCAAGAGAGAGCTGCAGTGACCAACGACGGAGCAACAGGATGCCCCATCGTCCATTCAATGCCCGGTTGATGCTATATGTCGATGGTTGCCTGCAACTGCATGCCTGCGACTGTTTTATATAAGTGGTGAATGCGAATTCACCCCACGTCCTAACCTGACCCTACTTGGTTTATTTCATTATTTTTGGGTGTATATAAGTGATCAAAAACCTGATAAACCCATTCCCAATCCTATTCACACAAAATAGACTTTCCCTCGAAATATCTTCTCCCTAAAAACATCCATTGAAGGTGAATCTGAATAACATCTTGGAGCTTGGATTCCAATGGATTCTTCATCAAATTTTAGAGGTTTTAATCTAGATAAAGGTATGGTTTGGAAAGCATGATTGTAGCTCACTTTTGAAAAGTGAAGGCATTATTAGATAGTGTCCTTGTGTGTGCCTATGAATTCCGTTATTTTTTCAAAATGATGCTTAATGTGAAGGCTACTACTATGTTGACATTATGTGAAATGGATTCGTATTGTTGTGATGTGTGTGGTGTAATTTAACATTTAGACTTCACTAGGAAGAAACATGAGCATACATTGGTTTAAAAGTTGAGAATTTCTCATTATAAAAGCAAAATTGACCTTGTGCCTTGCTTGGGTGTGAGCTCATGATACATGAAAGAGCATTGAGGAGAATTACATTCCTACTTAAGCATTACTAATCATGGTATGAATGAGTATGACCCTCATGGAACTATGTCTAACTAATAAAGATCCTTGTTGATTCAATTGACTAAGGTCTATGTGCATTAAAGTATTAGTGCCTAACTAATTTCTTGAGTGTTGTTGGAATCTTCCTATGTGTTATCTTAAATGATGAGCTATTAATAAAATAAAGTATAATGACCATGTTATGATTAGGAGAAGGATGTTCCTCCTATGAACATGGGAAGTGCCTAAGTGTTTGATGTGATGAGCATAAGTGAGTGAAAATGTGGCTTCCTTGTGTACGTTGAGTGCTAATTGGTTTGAAGTGGTGTTCCTTGTAATTAGGGTGCATTGACTTCTATGTGATGATGTTATGAATGTTTTGACCTGCTCCAGGAGTCATTGTAGTCCTTGTTGTGTTTAATATGCCCCAAGTGTCATTCGAGGACGAATGTTCCCAAGTGGGGTATATTGTAAGACCCCTAAAATGAGTTAGGATGTCTAGATCCTAACATGTTCATCATAGGAGTCTAAGGTCCTAAAGTGGTTTATAATGTGGTATTGAGTGAGTGTGTAAAGTTTTAGGTGATTTGGAAGTCAAACGTTAAGGGACGACCAAGACGTTTGACGACTAGTCGCCAAAGAGGCCTTAGGTGATTTTATGATTTTATGAATGTGTCATGGGCTTATGAAGTCTTGAAATGTGTTATATTTATGTTTATAGGCAGTATATGTAGTTTCATGATGATTGGAGGTCAAATGTCCAAGAACGTCTAAGACGTTCGAATATTAGCCCTTAAGACGTTCATGTATGTCTTGATGGTGCCTAGCATGTTTGTATGTGTTACGTTTAATTGTTTAGGGTGAAACTGATGTGGAAGGTCCTTGAGTTGTTAATGTTCATATTTACCTTGGAAACGCCCGGGTATGATTTCCCAAGGGCCCCACAAAATGGCCACAAGAAGGACCCAAAGGCTGTCAAGACACTGCCTTGGTAGTTTCAATGGACTGGCTCTATTGACCCCTCATCAGTCCATCTACACCCCGTAAATTTTTGGCATAGGTTGACACCTAACCTCAGGATCTGAAGACACCAAGAGGGAGCTGCAGTGACCAACGATGGAGCAGTAGGATGCCCCATCGTCCAGTCAACGCCCGGTCGATGCTATATGTCGATGGTTGCCTGCAACTGCATGCCTGCGACTGTTTTATATAAGTGGTGAATGGGAATTCACCTTACGTCCTAACCTGACCCTACTTGGTTTATTTCATTATTTTTGGGTGTATATAAGTGATCAAAAACCTGATAAACCCATTCCCAATCCTATTCACACAAAATAGACTTTCCCTCGAAATATCTTCTCCCTAAAAACATCCATTGAAGGTGAATCTGAATAACATCTTGGAGCTTGGATTCCAATGGATTCTTCATCAAATTTTAGAGGTTTTAATCTAGATAAAGGTATGGTTTGGAAAGCATGATTGTAGCTCACTTTTGAAAAGTGAAGGCATTATTAGATAGTGTCCTTGTGTGTGCCTATGAATTCCGTTATTTTTTCAAAATGATGCTTAATGTGAAGGCTACTACTATGTTGACATTATGTGAAATGGATTCGTATTGTTGTGATGTGTGTGGTGTAATTTAACATTTAGACTTCACTAGGAAGAAACATGAGCATACATTGGTTTAAAAGTTGAGAATTTCTCATTATAAAAGCAAAATTGACCTTGTGCCTTGCTTGGGTGTGAGCTCATGATACATGAAAGAGCGTTGAGGAGAATTACATTCCTACTTAAGCATTACTAATCATGGTATGAATGAGTATGACCCTCATGGAACTATGTCTAACTAATAAAGATCCTTGTTGATTCAATTGACTAAGGTCTATGTGCATTAAAGTATTAGTGCCTAACTAATTTCTTGAGTGTTGTTGCAATCTTCCTATGTGTTATCTTAAATGATGAGCTATTAATAAAATAAAGTATAATGACCATGTTATGATTAGGAGAAGGATGTTCCTCCTATGAACATGGGAAGTGCCTAAGTGTTTGATGTGATGAGCATAAGTGAGTGAAAATGTGGCTTCCTTGTGTACGTTGAGTGCTAATTGGTTTGAAGTGGTGTTCCTTGTAAGTAGGGTGCATTGACTTCTATGTGATGATGTTATGAATGTTTTGACCTGCTCCAGGAGTCATTGTAGTCCTTGTTGTGTTTAATATGCCCCAAGTGTCATTCGAGGACGAATGTTCCCAAGTGGGGTATATTGTAAGACCCCTAAAATGAGTTAGGGTGTCTAGATCCTAACATGTTCATCATAAGCGTCTAAGGTCCTAAAGTGGTTTATAATGTGGTATTGAGTGAGTGCGTAAAGTTTTAGGTGATTTGGAAGTCAAACGTTAAGGGACGACCAAGACGTTTGACGACTAGTCGCCAAAGAGGCCTTAGGTGATTTTATGATTTTATGAGTGTGTCATGGGCTTATGAAGACTTGAAATGTGTTATATTTATGTTTATAGGCAGTATATGTAGTTTCATGATGATTGGATGTTAAATGTCCAAGAACGTCTAAGACGTTCGAATATTAGCCCTTAAGACGTTCATGTATGTCTTGATGGTGCCTATCATGTTTGTATGTGTTGCATTTAATTGTTTTGGGTGAAACTGATGTGGAAGGTCCTTGAGTTGTTAATGTTCATATTTACCTTGGAAACGTCCGGGTACGATTTCCCAAGGGCCCCGCAAAATGGGCACAAGAAGGACCCAAAGGCTGTCGAGACATTGCCTTGGTAGTGTCAATGGACTGGCTCTATTGACCCCTCATCATTCCATCTACACCCCGTAAAATTTTGGCATAGGTTGAAACTTAACCTCAGGATCTTAAGACACCAAGAGGGAGCTGCAGTGACCAACGATGGAGCAGCAGGATGCCCCATCGTCCAGTCAATGCCCGGTCGATGCTATATGTCGATGGTTGCCTGCAACTGCATGCCTGCGACTGTTTTATATAAGTGGTGAATGGGAATTCACCCCACGTCCTAACCTGACCCTACTTGGTTTATTTAATTATTTTTGGGTGTATATAAGTGATCAAAAACCTGATCAACCCATTCCCAATCCAATTCACACAAAATAGACTTTCCCTCGAAAAATCTTCTCCCTAAAAACATCCATTGAAGGTGAATCTCCATAACAGCTTGGAGCTTGGATTCCAATGGATTCTTCATCAATTTTTTGAGGTTTTAATCTAGATAAAGGTATGGTTTGGAAAGCATGATTGTAGGCTCACTTTTGAAAAGTGAAGGCATTATTAGATAGTGTCCTTGTGTGTGCCTATGAATTCCGTTATTTTTCCAAAATGATGCTTAATGTGAAGGCTACTACTATATTGAAATTATGTGAAATGGATTCGTATTGTTGTGATGTGTGTGGTGTAATTTAACATTTAGACTTCACTAGGAAGAAACATGAGCATACATTGGTTTAAAAGTTGAGAATTTCTCATTATAAAAGCAAAATTGACTTGTGCCTTGCTTGGGTGTGAGCTCATGATACATGAAAGAGCGTTGAGGAGAATTACATTCCTACTTAAGCATTACTAATCATGGTATGAATGAGTATGACCCTCATGGAACTATGTCTAACTAATAAAGATCCTTGTTGATTCAATTGACTAAGGTCTATGTGCATTAAAGTATTAGTGCCTAACTAATTTCTTGAGTGTTGTTGCAATCTTCCTATGTGTTATCTTAAATGATGAGCTATTAATAAAATAAAGTATAATGACCATGTTATGATTAGGAGAAGGATGTTCCTCCTATGAACATGGGAAGTGCCTAAGTGTTTGATGTGATGAGCATAAGTGAGTGAAAATGTGGCTTCCTTGTGTACGTTGAGTGCTAATTGGTTTGAAGTGGTGTTCCTTGTAAGTAGGGTGCATTGACTTCTATGTGATGATGTTATGAATGTTTTGACCTGCTCCAGGAGTCATTGTAGTCCTTGTTGTGTTTAATATGCCCCAAGTGTCATTCGAGGACGAATGTTCCCAAGTGGGGTATATTGTAAGACCCCTAAAATGAGTTAGGGTGTCTAGATCCTAACATGTTCATCATAAGCGTCTAAGGTCCTAAAGTGGTTTATAATGTGGTATTGAGTGAGTGCGTAAAGTTTTAGGTGATTTGGAAGTCAAACGTTAAGGGACGACCAAGACGTTTGACGACTAGTCGCCAAAGAGGCCTTAGGTGATTTTATGATTTTATGAGTGTGTCATGGGCTTATGAAGACTTGAAATGTGTTATATTTATGTTTATAGGCAGTATATGTAGTTTCATGATGATTGGATGTTAAATGTCCAAGAACGTCTAAGACGTTCGAATATTAGCCCTTAAGACGTTCATGTATGTCTTGATGGTGCCTATCATGTTTGTATGTGTTGCATTTAATTGTTTTGGGTGAAACTGATGTGGAAGGTCCTTGAGTTGTTAATGTTCATATTTACCTTGGAAACGTCCGGGTACGATTTCCCAAGGGCCCCGCAAAATGGGCACAAGAAGGACCCAAAGGCTGTCGAGACACTGCCTTGGTAGTGTCAATGGACTGGCTCTATTGACCCCTCATCATTCCATCTACACCCCGTAAAATTTTGGCATAGGTTGAAACTTAACCTCAGGATCTTAAGACACCAAGAGGGAGCTGCAGTGACCAACGATGGAGCAGCAGGATGCCCCATCGTCCAGTCAATGCCCGGTCGATGCTATATGTCGATGGTTGCCTGCAACTGCATGCCTGCGACTGTTTTATATAAGTGGTGAATGGGAATTCACCCCACGTCCTAACCTGACCCTACTTGGTTTATTTAATTATTTTTGGGTGTATATAAGTGATCAAAAACCTGATCAACCCATTCCCAATCCAATTCACACAAAATAGACTTTCCCTCGAAAAATCTTCTCCCTAAAAACATCCATTGAAGGTGAATCTCCATAACAGCTTGGAGCTTGGATTCCAATGGATTCTTCATCAATTTTTTGAGGTTTTAATCTAGATAAAGGTATGGTTTGGAAAGCATGATTGTAGGCTCACTTTTGAAAAGTGAAGGCATTATTAGATAGTGTCCTTGTGTGTGCCTATGAATTCCGTTATTTTTCCAAAATGATGCTTAATGTGAAGGCTACTACTATATTGAAATTATGTGAAATGGATTCGTATTGTTGTGATGTGTGTGGTGTAATTTAACATTTAGACTTCACTAGGAAGAAACATGAGCATACATTGGTTTAAAAGTTGAGAATTTCTCATTATAAAAGCAAAATTGACTTGTGCCTTGCTTGGGTGTGAGCTCATGATACATGAAAGAGCGTTGAGGAGAATTACATTCCTACTTAAGCATTACTAATCATGGTATGAATGAGTATGACCCTCATGGAACTATGTCTAACTAATAAAGATCCTTGTTGATTCAACTGACTAAGGTCTATGTGCATTAAAGTATTAGTGCCTAACTAATTTCTTGAGTGTTGTTGGAATTTTCCTATGTGTTATCTTAAATGATGAGCTATTAATAAAATAAAGTATAATGACCATGTTATGATTAGGAGAAGGATGTTCCTCCTATGAACATGGGAAGTGCCTAAGTGTTTGATGTGATGAGCATAAGTGAGTGAAAATGTGGCTTCCTTGTGTACGTTGAGTGCTAATTGGTTTGAAGTGGTGTTACTTGTAAGTAGGGTGCATTGACTTCTATGTGATGATGTTATGAATGTTTTGACCTGCTCCAGGAGTCATTGTATTCCTTGTTGTGTTTGATATGCCCCAAGTGTCATTCGAGGACGAATGTTCCCAAGTGGGGTATATTGTAAGACCCCTAAAATGAGTTAGGGTGTCTAGATACTAGCATGTTCTTCAAAAGAGTCTAAGGTCCTAAAATGGTTTATAATGTGGTATTGAGTGAGTGTGTAAAGTTTTAGGTGATTTGGAAGTCAAACGTTAAGGGACGACCAAGACGTTTGACGACTAGTCGCCAAAGAGGCCTTAGGTGATTTTATGATTTTATGAGTGTGTCATGGGCTTATGAAGACTTGAAATGTGTTATATTTATGTTTATAGGCAGTATATGTAGTTTCATGATGATTGGAGGTCAAATGTCCAAGAACGTCTAAGACGTTTGAATATTAGCCCTTAAGACGTTCATGTATGTCTTGATGGTGCCTAGCATGTTTGTATGTGTTGCGTTTAATTGTTTTGGGTGAAACTGATGTGGAAGGTCCTTGAGTTTTTAATGTTCATATTTACCTTGGAAACGTCCGGGTACGATTTCCCAAGGGCCCCGCAAAATGGCCACAAGAAGGACCCAAAGGCTGTCGAGACACTGCCTTGGCAGTGTCAATGGACTAGCTCTATTGACCCCCATCAGTCCATCTACACCCCGTAAATTTTGGGCATAGGTTGTCACTTAACCTCAGGATCTGAATACACCAAGAGGGAGCTGCAGTGACCAACGACGGAGCAGCAGGATGCCCCATCATCCAGTCAACGTCCGGTCGATGCTATATTTCGATGGTTGCCTGCAACTGCATGTCTGCGACTGGTTTATATAAGTGGTGAATGGGAATTCACCCCACGTCCTAACCTGACCCTAATTGGTTTATTTCATTATTTTTGGGTGTATATAAGTGATCAAAAACCTGATCAACCCATTCCCAATCCAATTCACACAAAATAGATTTTCCCTCAAAAAATCTTCTCCCTAAAAACATCCATTGAAGGTGAATCTCAATAACAGCTTGGATCTTGGATTCCAATGGATTCTTCATCAATTTTTAGATGTTTTAATCTAGATAAAGGTATGGTGATCCTTCATATCTAGTTAATCTTTCATCTAGAGAGTCCTCTACAAAGTTTTCAAAGAAGTTCCATTAGCAAATCTCTTTATCTTCAATCTAGCCATGGGTTCTTTCTAAAAATGTTTTTAATGGCTTAATAATGATTAATTGATGATAATGTATTGGTTTTAACATGAATTTTAATCCATTTGCATTGTGAACCCATGTCCCTTTCCAAACTCGATTTAGCCCTTGCATGGTCATTGTAATCGTGACTTGTTATTGATTGAATTGTGATTCTATTACGTTGTATTTCTTATATCTACTGCCTTGTATGTTTATTGATGGTGAATTGTTGATAAGTGACCATGAACATGAAGGTTTGAAGATTTGAACAAAGCTAGTTTAGATCTCTATGTGTTCACTGTAACATTGCCTTAATAATGTCTAAAATTCAATTATGCTAAATTGATAGTTAAATACTGCCTATCATATAGATAAATGATGAATTTTAAGGAATGGATCCAATGTGTATCAAGGCTTGAGGATTAGATAATATTGATTCATGTTCTCCTATCTTCTATAAGTTGCTAATGTAGTACTATGTATCTCAACTCCATGGTAATTGGTTCATGATTTTGTATAGGGTTAATTGTACTTTAGCTACTGCCTATAATATATTATAATGATGAATTATGTGTTTTTATCCAATGTGGATCGATGCTTGGAGACTTGATCTTTATTTCCTCACTATTGTAATTCTATGATGCTCACTGTAATGTCGATTTCCGGGCAATTGTAGTAGGATTTCGTTTAAGTTATGGTCTCTTTAACTACTGCCTTCTATATGTATTATTGAGTAATTGTAAGTATGACAAATTTATAATCAAAATGTGGAATAATTGGTAAGAGGTCAACTTCCCTTCACATTCTATAAATTAATGATGTAGTGGACCTAATATGACCTCAATCTTGTCATGATTAGTGCATGAATTCTATTGTGTTAGTATACCTTTAGCTATTGTCCTATACTTGAATTATTTATGAAAGAGTATTAATTGTCAATGATGATCAAAGTCTAAAGGATTGGTAAGAATTTCTCTACTCTTCTACATATCTACTTTTCTTATATTATTGATAATTGATGAAGCCTTGTATGGAATTGTGTGGTATGGTCCACTTATGGTGGCGGTGTATAGTTCTTGTCAATCTATATATGTGTTGATTATGTCCTTTAAGGTAAATTGAAAAATATATGAGTGTGTGGTTGTGATGATCACACTATGTGAAGCGTATGCCTACTTTCCTATTCTAGTTGTCATCTAGGTTGTATGACTATTGTATAAGCATGTGTGTATCTATGTTAGGGTAAAGTGTACGTTCTGCCATTTGATGAGTTATAATGGTTGGGAATCCCTTACCTATGAACCCCTATGTGAATGCATGAATAGTAAAACTTAGGAGTCTTAAGTGTAATATGAAGTTGACTTGTCTCCTATGCTATTATGTTTTGTGTGGTCTATGCTTGAAAGTGTAATATGGTCTTCAGATTCTGGCTGCCTTAATATTTTTTGATAGCAATTATGTGATCATGTTTACCAATGTACACACACCCTATCTCTACATGCATGCTTACAAGTAATATAGGATCATAGTGTCTAATGAAAGGTTGTTCTCATTGTCACATCCGGATTTACCCCCTAGACGTAACCGGCGTCGTCGTCCTCTTAGAGGACTAAGACAAGCCTCTTAGCCTCGTCATAGCATTTATTGATTAAAAATGTGAAGGAATTTAAAACTTTTTATCTATAACTACTCGGAGGTTTACATAGACCTCTACATACACATAACCATATTTATATCAAGTATACATAGACTTGTTCATATACGAAGATTACATAGTCTTCTAATTTTATTTCACACATTTATAAATAGAGAAGTAATAGTCATAAAAGTCGTCTCATCTCATAAACCATCTATCAAAGACAATAAATCTTGGGCATAGCCCTACATCAATACAAGAAGCCACATATAGTCCATATACAACATCGTCTCAAATGAGTAAATGAGTCAACATAGAACTATAGTAACTAAGTAACATAGGAGTAAGATGTCGGCAATGCCCTCGTGAGAATGAGGACCTACCACTTGGATGGTTAGATATCCAAATCTTCCTTTCCAGGAATTTGGAGCAAGAACAACAACCCGAACCTTAAATGTTTGGTAAAAGGGAAAGAAATGGGGTTAGTACTCCACATGTACTAAGTATGGAACCACATATACAATTACCAATCAAATATACTTAGAAAGGGACATTTAATAAAAATCATCATAAAACATGTATACGAGTGAAGCGTAACAAAGCAAAGCATACTAACTATAACCTTCATAAAGTTACAAGTGCAATAATAAAGTAAATTCCCATGACTCTTACTTAATCAACTAACCTATAAAGAATACAATTAGCAATTAACCTTACCTAACATACTCTTCCATTTCACGAAAACATTCTTCTTCAACCAAAAGAAACAACCTTATACTCATAAGCATGATATTCAATGTACAAAGTAATTTACATTATATCACTACTTTACATACATAATATTGACCTCTCAAAGCTCCCATCAAGGCCAACTAGTGCAAGGCTTAAGTAGAGTCCCATACCCCTACCTAAGCTATAGCCAAACCCTTTCAATTTACTTCGATTAGTCTATATCTTATTCATTCATTTTTGTTTAGGGAAACCTTGCCTTAACCGACATAGACCACATGAGCAAATGTGGAATCCGGTGTCATGAAACCTTACACCGATGTAAGGTGGTCTACCGTCCAAAGTAGAACCTAACATAAACGTAGCTATCTAGGTGGATCCACTAGCTAGTATCCTATGGTGGCAACATAGTTCAGGTATTCTTTCTATATACCATTTGGTAATGGGGCCTCACCTCATGAGAAATCGTGAGTGAATATTTCTCGAAGAAAGTCAACACTTCACGTGGGTCCATAGGTGAGTATTGCTCGAAGCAAAATCAATACTCTATAAGGGACAAATGGTGAATATTCCTCCATGGATAGTCAACACCTCTCAATGTCAAGTTCACTCGGTGCTAGGCTAAGTTCCCTTAACATCAAAGTCTCTAACTTTATTAACCATCTCAACCTAGTTAGATAGTAGGGTCAAACCATTGTATATTCATCATCATAGCTCAATAAGAATTGTATGAGAAATAATCCTTTCATTAACAATTCGTATAGGTAATGTTAGCGCTCACACATCTCATCACAATAGGGCACATCTTTACATAACAACTTCCCTATATTATGTACTCTTAGTCAGCCTCACAACCAACCTAAACATTTCAATTCAATCATCATACAAACCTATCACCTTAAGCAAGGTATACTTAAACACACATTATCACTTGGTGACAATTAATCACCATTTGAAGTAAGGATTAGGATAATGAAGACTTACCAATACTTCTCCATAGTTCACCAATAAAAGGTCCTTACCATCAACCCATAGACTAACCCGATTTGGGTCATCACATAAATGTAACTCAATAGTCAACATAAGAACTTAATTTAAGAGAAAGCAATATACCACAAAGCAATACTAAATCAAAGCTTGGTAACATGATATCAAAATCTATCTTCTTACCCTATATTCAATACTCAAGAAATAGGCATGAAGAACTTCAATTCACCATTAGAGTCATGATCGATGCAATAACAATCATTAAAGATGATTTAAACAATAATTATATCAATTACATCAATCCAACTCAAATTCATAACAATCTCATACCTAGGGTTAAGGGTTAGGGGTCATCACCCACAATCTAGATCAAACTACATCAATTCATCAGAATCAAGTTGCAATACATGATAATCTATTCATTATAACTCAAATAATACCTAAAAAACTCAATTCATATAATCAAATTCGAAATTGGATGAAACCCATATGAAAATCAACTTTTAGAAAATATTTGAAGGAGCCCTTTGAAGAAAGAATCTCAAAGGTGAATTAGATCCCATACCTTAAGGTTTGATAACTTTTTGATGGTGAATTTCGTGCTAAATCAGCCCCCAATGATCTCCCCAAGTTGTTCTCCAATGGAGTCTTCTAATAGAGAGAGAAAGTAGAGAGAATGAAGAGAGTTTTGTTTGGAGATAATGTCATTAGGTTTATTAAGGTTGGGGTACTTATAGTGGGGTCTAAGTCACTTAATTAGTCTTCCCTTAATCCCCTAATTACCCCTAAGACACTTAATAAAATAATTAACTAAAACTTAAATCCCTGAAAACATATAGGCCCTCCCCGCCGACGAGCCGTCGTGGATGTGACGGACAGCCCCCCCCTCTGTCCTGCACGTCCGTCGTGTTGGTCAGAGACTGTGCAGGCGGAGGCTTTCTTACCAGCAGCTAAGGCTGGCACGACGGTGGCCTTGATGCCCCGTCGTGCCCATGACGCCCCGTCATGGGATCCGTCGTGGCACACTGTCTCAAGGGTCTTCCTCGAGGGCCCTTCGTCGATCCTCGGGGAGTCGTACAATGACTTTTCCAACATGAAACCATCCCACACTATGTGTTACACCTATTGTTACAAACTTTTACTAAATTCCGACTCTTTAACTTGTTTATACTAAAAGGACACTCTAGCCCTCTTATGAACCAACATACCGGACGTTATGAACGTTTTGGTTCCAAAACACTTCAACGACTCCATATACGCCTAATTTGTCTAGGAACAATGGTTTAGACCTTAAGGAGCCTGTTTAAGTTTCATCACATGACTTTGGGATTTCGAAATGTTACATTATTCCCCCCCCCCCTTAGGAACATTCGTCCCTGTATGACACTAAACACTCTTTAAACGAGGGAATAGACTCAAGACTAGCAGCTCAACCAATTCACAATATTCAATTAACATGAATCATATTATTTAATAAAACACTTCAAAACATCAATTTATCATACATAAGCTCAAAGTTTCCTCATGAGATACTTTCTACTCACCACACACATAAGCCCAATCATTTGATATACAATTCACTTAGCACAAAGTTCATCTTATTAATATGCTTAATATAACATCTACAAGGATTCACTATATCACAATATCTAGCATAATTATATCATTAGAAAGAATAACGAACCTTAATCATCAAAAAGATGAGGATAGCGGGTTTAATATCGGCCTCGGCCTTTCATTTTGCACCCTCAACTAGGTGGTTCTTCCATAACACTTTTACGGAAACCACCTCCTTGTTCCTCAATCTTTTCACTTGCCTATCAACGATTCGGATAGGAACCTCCTCATAAGAGAGGTTATCCTTGACTCCAAGACCTTCAATAGGAAGGATAGACTCGGGATCCCAAACACACTTCTTCAACATCGAGACATGGAAAACCGGATGAACCGAAGCTAAGTCATTAGGTAGTTGTAAGCGATAGGCAACTTTACTAACCCTTTCCAAAATCTCATAAGGACCCACGTAAGGAGGGCTCAACTTACCTTTCTTGCCAAATCTTACCACCCCTTTCATAGGTGAGATTTTTAAATACACCTTGTCACCCTCTTCAAACTTCAAATCTCTTCCCCAATTATTGGCATAGGACTTTTGTCGACTATAGGCTGTTTGTAACCTATTTCTTATGATATGCACATTCTCCAATGTCCTATAAATCAAGTCGGGACCAAAGATCGATGATTCACCAACTTCAATCCATCCTATAGGAGACCTACACCTCCTACCATACAAGGCTTCATAGGGAGCCATGGAGATGGACGAATGAAAACTATTATTTTAAGCAAACTATACCAACGGCAAGTGCTTATCCCAACTCCCTTTAAAATCAATAATGCAAGCTCTAAGCATATCTTCAAGAGTTTGAATTGTGCGTTCCGCTTGACCATCCGTTTGAGGATGAAAGGCGGTACTCAATTTCACTTTAGTACCCAAACCTTTTTGAAAAGACTTCCAAAACCTAGATGTGAATTGTGCACCCCGATCCGATATGATGGATAACGGAACACCATGGCAACACACAATCTCATCTATGAAGATCTTCGCATAATCCTCCGCCGAATACGTGGATTTGACGGTAATAAAATGAGCGGACTTAGTCAATCTATCAACAATCACCCATATAGAATCATATGACTTTTGAGTCCGAGGCAACACTACTACAAAGTCCATATTAATGTCTTCCCACTTCCAAGTAGGAATTTGGATCTCTTGTAGTAAGCCACCCGGCTTTTGATGTTCCGCCTTCACTTGTTGGCAATTTGGACACTTAGCAACAAATTCCGCTATGTCCTTCTTCAAACCTTCCCACCAATATATTTCTCGAAGGTCATGATACATCTTAGTAGAACCCGGATGGATGGAATAGTGGGATCCATGGGCTTCTTCAAGGATCCGATACCTCAATCCATCAACATCAGGAACACATAACCTCCCTTGGTACCTCAACACACCATCTCCTCCTAAGGAGAAAGACTCATTCATCTTGCCAAGAATAGATTCCTTCAACTCCATCAATAGTTGATCAAGGTGTTATTTGGACTTCACCTCCACCACTAATGATGACTCCGAGCTATGATGAACCAAGGCACTTCCATTTAGAGAACTCTCCAACCGCACCCCTAATCTAGTCAAATGATGAACATCTTTCACTAGATCTTTCTTGTCTTCATCAATATGAGACACACTACCCATAGTCATACGGCTTAGAGCATCCGCCACCACATTGGCCTTGCCGGGATGATATAGGACACTCATATCATAATCTTTCAACAATTCCAACCACCTTTTTTGTCGTAGATTTAACTCTTTTTGAGTAAACATATATTGAAGACTTTTATGATCGGTGAAAACATCTACATGAACACCATACAAGTAATGTCTCCATAATTTCAAAGCGAACACCACGGCCGCTAACTCAAGGTCATGGGTAGGGTAATTTTTCTCATGAACCTTATGTTGCCGTGAAGCATAGGCAATCACCTTCCAATTTTGCATAAGCACACACCCCAAACCTATACGGGATGCATCACAATACACAACGAACCCTTTAGAACCTTCCGGTAAAGTTAATACCGGAGCCGAAGTAAGCCTATCTTTCAACAGTTGGAAACTCTTCTCGCAAGTCTTCGACCACTAAAACTTTTTACCTTTTTGAGTTAATGAAGTCAATGGGGTCAAGGGTCTAGGCCAGTTTCTTACCGCATCAGTTTTCCTTGGGTCTACCTCAACTCCCTCACTAGAGATGATGTGCCCAAGAAATGCTACCGACCTCAACCAAAACTCACACTTGCTATACTTGGCGAACAATTTATGCTCTTTAAGGGTTTACAATACTACCCTTATATGACTCATGTGATCAACCTCAGTCTTCGAATACACAAAGATATCATCGATAAATACAATAACAAATGCATCAAGGTAACTTCAAAACACTCTATTCATTAGGTCCATGAACGCCGCCGGAGCATTTGTGAGACCAAAGGACAAAACCACGAACACATAATGCCCATACCTAGTCCGAAAGGCCGTCTTATCTTCATTACTCACCCTAAGCTGGTGATACCCTGACCTCAAGTCAATTTTGGAGAAGTAACTCGCTCCTTGGAGTTGATCAAATAAATCATCAATCCGAGGAAGAGGAAACTTGTTCTTCATAGTAACCTTGTTGAGTTGGCGGTAGTCAATACACATTCTCAAGGACCCATCCTTCTTTTTCACGAACAAAATTGGAGCACCCCATGGAGAAATGCTAGGCCTTATAAAGCCCTTGTCTAGCAAATCTTTAAGTTGTGCCTTCAACTCCTTTAAATCGGCCAGAGCCATTCTATAAGGAAGAATAGAGATAGGGTTTGTTTCGGGTAGCAAATCAATACCGAAATTGATTTCCCGTTCGGGAGGAATGCCGGGAAGGTCATCAGGAAAGACCTCCATAAATTCACTCACCACGGGGACCGACTCAATAGGAGAAACTTCCGAATTGACTTCTTGGACTCTCACAATATGATAAAGACACCCCTTTGAGATCATTTTACACGCTTTTAGACATGATATGAAACGACCTCTTGGAAGAGAGTTTCCACCCTTCCACTCAAAAATGGGTTCATTTGGGAAACTAAACCTCACAACTCTAGTTCTACAATCAATAGAAGTGAAGCTAGCATATAACCAATCCATACCCAAAATAACGTCAAAATCAAGCATGTCTAGTTCAACTAGATCTACATGAGAAACTCTATGGGGCATAGAAATAGGATAATTTTGATAGACTCTTTCTACTACAACCGACTCACTCACAGGAGTAGACACCAAAATAGGTTCATGTAACACATCGGGTAAAGTACCAAACTTCTTAGCTACAAAGGGAGTAACGAAATATAAAGTAGCACCCGGATCAAGGAAAGCATACACATCAATAGCAAATATAAATAACATACCGGTCACCACATCGGGAGAGGCATCTTGGTCATCTCTCGATCGAAGATCATAGAAACGGTTCTTTTTGGGAACATCATTAGAACCACTCAGCTGACCACCCTTCTCTCGTCCCTTAGCATTAGGACAATATCGGACTCTATGACCACTTTTTCCACAACCAAAGCAAATCCCCATTCCTATCAAACATTCTCCAGAGTGACCTTTCCCACACTTAGAACACGTAGGCTTCTCATTCAGCGACTTTCCACCCTTTCTTTTTTCAACTCTTGGCCTAGGGGCTTTAGAATCCCTAGTCTTGGGAAATTTGGATGGAACTTGATTTGAGAACCTCTTCTTAAATCTAGGCTTGTCTTAAATTCCAAACCTATCTTTAGTATCTCCACTCTCAAAAGACCTTGTCCTTCTTAAGTCCTTATCCTTATCGTTCCTTTTTGCTCTAGCCTCCTCAACCCTTTTTGCCTGCACCATGAGACGACCAATATTCATCTTATCATGAAGCATAGCCGATTGACATTCTTCTTGCAAATCATCCGACACACCTGTCACGAATCGACTCATCTTGTCTCTGGAGACCAAGGAAGGAGCATACTTAGCCAATTGAATGAACTTCAAAGAGTACTCATGAACAATCATTTCTCCTTGGCGGAGATTGATAAACTCCACCACCTTAGTTTCTATCATCTCTCTAGGGAAGAACAAATCCAGGAAAGCCCTTTTTAACAACTCCCAAGTCAGTGGCCCACTTTGAAGTGGCCTATTGTCCTTCCATTGCACATGCCATGTCTGAGCCATATCCTTGAGTTGGTATGAGGCCAACTCGGCATTCTCAGTAGAAGACAACGCCATAGCACACAAAATCTTATAAACCTCATCAATGAATTCTTGAGGGTCTTCATCAACCTTAGACCCATAGAAGATAGGAGGATTCATTCGGGTGAAGTCCCTAAGTCGGGAAGCCATAGTTTGCTCATGAACTCTAGGTGCCAAATCCCTATTAGCTTGGGCAGTCATAGCTTGGGCTTGCACCGTTGCGGCTTGAGCTTGAGTAGTCATGGTTTGATCCATTTGAGCAAGAATAACCCTCATCTGAGCCTCTTCCATAGGTGGAGGATCAATGGTAGCCTGATCATCAACAGCAATCTCTTCAAGGGGAGGAACTGGATCACCACGGGGAGGGATTCCCGCATCAGCAATCTCCTCCTCAAGTCTTTTGGCTGCATTCCTTCTAGTATTCATTTCCTATAACCAAAACACAAGGTTTAGGCAAATACATATTTGGCGTACATTCTAGAGGCATGATATGGATTTCCAACAATGAGAGTGATTCCTAAGCATCAAATAAGTTCCTATTCATAAGTGTGGCGCGCTTCACAATTATGAATACAAACCTATATAACGTGGTTGAGAGAGACGTTAACATCAAGGATATTCAACCTCATGCTATGATACCAAGTTTGTCACATCCGGGTTTACCCCCTAGACGTAACTGGCGTCGTCATCCTCTTAGAGGACTAAGACAAGCCTCTTAGCCTAGTCATAGCATTCATTGATTAAAAATGTGAAGGAATTTAAAACTTTTTATCTATAACTACTCGGAGGTTTACATAGACCTCTACATACACATAACCATATTTATATCAAGTATACATAGACTTGTTCATATACGAAGATTACATAGTCTTCTAATTTTATTTCACACATTTATAAATAGAGAAGTAATAGTCATAAAAGTCGTCTCATCTCATAAACCTTCTATCAAAGACAATAAATCTTGGGCATAGCCCTACATCAATACAAGAAGCCACATATAGGCCATATACAACATCGTCTTAAATGAGTAAATGAGTCAACATAGAACTATAGTAACTAAGTAACATAGGAGTGAGATGTCGGCAACGCCCTCGGGAGAATGAGGACCTACCAGTTGGATGGTTAGAGATCCAAGTCT
This sequence comes from Solanum sitiens, assembly GCA_016801875.1. NCBI lineage: Eukaryota > Viridiplantae > Streptophyta > Magnoliopsida > Solanales > Solanaceae > Solanum > Solanum sitiens. The sequence goes on from JABWTJ010000201.1 coordinate 69,131, forward strand.
TCCTTTCCAGCAATTCGGAGTAAGATCAACGACCCGAACCTAAAATGTTTGAGAAAAGGGAAAGAAATGGGGTTAGTACTCCACACGTAATAAGTATGGAACCACATATACAATTACCAATCAAATATACTTAGAAAGGGACATTTAATAAAAATCATTATAAAACATGTATACGAGTGAAGCGTAACAAAGCAAAGAATACTAATCAAGTAAATTCCCATGACTCTTACTTAATCAAGTAACCTATAAAGAATACAATTAGCAATTAACCTTACCTAACATACAAACATTCTTCTTCAACCAAAAGAAACAACTTTATACTCATAAGCATGATATTCAATGTACAAAGTCATTTACATTATATTACTACTTTACATACTTAATATTTACCTCTCAAAGCTCCCATCAAGGACAACTAGTGCAAGGCTTAAGTAGAGTCCCATACCCCTACCTAAGCTATAGCCAAACCCTTTCAAGTTACTTTTATTAGTCTATATCTTATTTATTCATTTTTGTTTAGTGAAACCTTGCCTTAACCGACATAAACCACATGAGCAAATGTGGAATCCGGTGTCATGAAACCTTACACCGATGGAAGGTGGTCTACCGGCCAAAGTAGAACCTAACGTAAACGTAGCTATCTAGGTGGATACACTAGCTAGTATCCTATGGTGGCAACATAGTTCAAGAACTAAGAGATAGGTATTCCCTCTATATACCATTTGTTAATGGGGCCACACCTCATGAGAAATCATGAGTGAATATTCCTCAAAGAAAGTCAACACTTCACGTGGGTCCATAGGTGAGTATTCCTCTAAGAGAAATCAACACTCTATAAGGGACAAATGGTGAATATTCCTCCATGGAAAGTCAACACCTCTCAATGTCAAGTTCACTGGGTGCTAGGCTAAGTTCCCTTAACATCAAAGTCTCTAACTTTATTAACCATCTCAACCTAGTTAGATAGTAGGGGAAAACCCTTGTATATTCATCATCATAGCTAAATAAGAATTGTATGAGAAATAATCCTTTCATTAACAATTCATATAGGTAAAGTTAGCCCTCACACATCTCATCACAATAGGGCACATCTTTACATAACAACTTCCCTATGTTATGTACTCTTAGGCAGCCTCACAACCAACCTAAACATTTCAATTCAATCATCATACCAACCTATCACCTTAATCAAGGTATATTTCAACACACATTATCACTTGGTGACTATTAATCACCATTTGAAGTAAGGATTAGGATAATGAAGACTTACCAATACTTCTCCATAGTTCACCAATAAAAGGTCCTTACCATCAACCCGTAGACTAACCCAATTTGGGTCATCACATAAATGTAACTCAATAGTCAACATAAGAACTTAATTTAAGAGAAAGCACTATACCACAAAGCAATACTAAATCAAAGCTTGGTAACATGATATCAAATCTCTCTTCTTACCCTATATTCAATACTCAAGAAATAGGAATGAAGAACTTCAATTCACCATAATAGATTCATGATCGATGCAATAACAATCATTAAAGATGATTTAAACAATAATTAGATCAATTACATTAATCCAACTCAAATTCATATCAATCTCATACCTAGGGTTAAGGGTTAGGGGTCATCACCCACAATCTAGATCAAACTACATCAATTCATCATAATAAAGTTTCAATACATGATAATCTATTCATTATAACTCAAATAATACCTAAACAACTCAATTCATATAATCAAAATTCGAAATTGGATGAAACCCATATGAAACTCAACTTTTAGAAAATCTTTGAAGGAGCCCTTTGAGGAAAGAATCTCAAAGGTGAATTAGATCCCATACCTTAAGTTTTGATGATGTTTTGATGGTGAATTTCGTGCTAAATAAGCCCCCAATGATCTCCCCAAGTTGTTCTCCAATGGATTCTTCCAATAGAGAGAGAAAGTAGAGTGAAGGAAGAGAGTTTTGTTTTGAGAAAATGTCATTAGGTTAATTAAGGTTGGGGTACTTATAGTGGGGTCTTAAGTCACTTAATTAGTCTTCCCTTAATCCCCTAATTACCCCTAAGACACTTAATAAAATAATTAACTAAAACATAAATCCCTAAAAACACTACAGGCCCTCCACGATGACTCCCCGCCGATGAGCCATCGTGGGCGTGACGGACAGGCCCCCCCTCCGTCCTGCACATCCGTCGCGTTGGTCAGAGACTATGCAGGAGGAGGCTTTCTTTCCAGCAGCTAAGGCTGGCATGACGGTGGCCTTGACACCCCGTCATGGGATCCGTTGTGGCACACTATCTCAAGGGTCCTCCTCGAGGGCCCTTCGTCAATCCTCGGGGAGTCGTACCATGAAATTTCCAATATGAAACCATACCACACTATGTGTTACACCTATTGTTACAAACTTTTACTAAATTTCAACTCTTTAACTTGTTTATACTAAAAGGACACTCTAGCCCTCTTATGAACCAACTTATCGGACGTTATGAACGTTTTGGTTCCAAAACACTTCAACGACTCCATATACGCCTAATTTGTCTAGGAACAATGGTTTAGACTTTAAGGAGCCTGTTTAAGTCTCATCACATGACTTTGGGATTTTGAAATGTTACACTCATATTCACTAGTGTCTACTACTATGCATGTTAAGATTATGTCTATGAAATTATGATATGTGTTCCCTTAACTAGGATGACTTGATAGGTGTACTAGTATGGGCAAGGGTATGGGACCTTGCTTATGCATTGCACATGTGTTCCTTGATGGGAGAGTTCCTAGGTTTGGTTCTCTATGTGCTTGAATATGAATGTATGGTCATGTGTGGTTTTAAAGTGTTTGTGTGAAAGGAGTGCTCACATATATGTATACACACACATGAATGATGATTTAGTCAATAGAGGGGCCTTGAAAGGTGTGCTCAAGAGTACCCTAAATCTATATAGGTGATTGAATATGCTATAAGCATATGAGGAGTAAATATCCTAAGCCTATGTTTTATCAAATAATGTTATAAAGGATTTTTAATAAAGGGAACTTAGCATAGAACTGAGTGAACTTGACAATGAGAGGTGTTGTCTTCCCTATGAGTAAGATTCACCATTGGGTTATTATAAGTTGTTGACTTCCCTGGGATGAACATTCACCGATGGTTCCACATGAGGTGTTGACTTTTCTTGAGAAAAATTCACCCATTGTTTCTCATGAGATGAGGCTCCAATGTTAATGAGCATGTAGAGGGTTATGTATATCTCTTAGTTCCATAAGCTATGCTTGCCACATAGGATCTAGCAAGTGAATATGCTATGATATATGTTAAGGATCTACTTTGGCTATGTGGAACACCTTCCCTTGGTGTAAGGCTCTACAACAACAAATTCCATGTTTAGCACCCATGATCTTAGTGTTGGTTAAGGCTATAGTTTCCCTAAAGTAAAATCGACAATGGAAGTAAAGTAAAGTAAAGTGACCCTAACTAGGATAACCTAAGAGAAGATACTTAGGATAGGTGGAAGTAATGAACCCACCTAAAACATGGACAAGTAGCTATCTAAGGGAGTCCTAGGAAGGTGGTCTAATGCATGTAACTATCTATATATACCTTATGCATGACTTTGTAGTATTGGTCTACTTGTTGTGATGAAAGGCATGGTATGAGCCTATATGAAGTGGTGTTGTGTAAATTCTTAAATTTTTTCTTAATGACTATATGATGAAGGTTGTTGACATGTATGAAGTTGTCTTCACTTACTTGTTGATGCATGAATTGGATGGTAAGGGTTGTGGTCTCATGATAGGTCTACTAAGTATGTGAGAGGTTATGGGGCTTCGCATGTACATTGCACTAGAAGATCTAAATTTGGATTATGAGTAAGGTCTCATAAGGTTCTATGTGAAGTAAAATAAGTGTACGTGTATAATTACTAAAAGTGTACTGTAAGTTTTTTATGGTGTTGACTTAAATGTGTCCATGATGTATTATGCTTCTATGATTGTATGTGTTGGGTTATGCAGATAGTATGTATGGTTTCCTTGTGGCATTAACGTGATGCATTGTACCAAGTATCACTAGAGAGATACTTGGGAGGCTAATGAGTTAAAGGAAAGAAGTTCACTGTTAAGGGAAAAAACTTACTGTAACGTGAAAAGAGCTTACTGTAAAGTGACCTCAAATGTACCTTAAATTCTATATGTGATTTTGTATGACGTTTAGACTTTAATTATGTATATATGAAGTATGTGAATGATCTAAATCCTATTGTATCAAGGTTTTATAAAGATTTCGCAAAAAGACATGAAGTATGATTTCAAGTAAAATGTCCCTTTTAAATGCATGTTTTTTGCATGGTTGGCATACTTAGTGGCTTCTTGTATAACTTCATTCTTCTCTACTTTTTACACAAAGTGTAGGTTGTAGATGCTTAAAGGATGTCTCTATAATTAAGGAGCTTGATATGTGATTTCCAAGCTCAAACAAAGGAATCCTTAAGTCCAAGGATGTCCTAATGTTAGCTAATTGTAAAGTCACATAAATTTTATAGTTATGTATTATGTTATAAGGGTCGTGTCCCGATTGTACTATTATGTTGTTGTGTCTAGGATGGCGAGACTTATGGTCTAAGTATGTAATATGATATTTTATATATATGGAGTGAAGTTTCTAGCATATGATGTGCTATGAAAAGTTTTAAATTTTCCGCTAAATTTACTATGACAATGCGATGAATGATAACTATGGGCTTGTATAAGACCTCCGAGAGGTCAAGTACGCCATGTTACTTCTAAGGGGTGCTCTCCGGATGTGAAAAACGTGGTATCAGAGCATGAGGTTTTAAAAGTGGTCTAGGGTCAAAGAAGTCTCATATTGCCACGTCTAGTAGAGTCACGTATCATTGGTGCTTAGTCGCGAAATGGTTCGGGAGGCTATTGGACGATAGAGTTTCCCTTCTTCATCATTCTCATATTGTGCCATAGAACTTAACTATATAAGATCTCTCTCTTATGTTTTCTTGTCCGGTGGTCTTTTACTTGTGATTGCTTGGATGAGATGGTACGTTATGATTGAGGGAGAAAAGGTGAGTCTTGATGTTATCTTGGTTTTATGGTTTAATTGAGTATGTGCGAAGGTGACTTTTGGCATGTTTGGTTGATATGATACCCTTTGTGGCTATATATGAGATTTATATGAAATGGCAAGTTATGTTGAGAAATGTAAGTCATGATATAGTTAAAGCGTGATTAGAAGTTATTATGGTTAAAATGAGTTTCTTTTGAAATGAGGTGTTACTATATGGTTTTACATGATGGTAGCCTAATGATATGATTTGAGTTAGAAATGCTTAGTGATTACCTACGGAAGCATGCTACCCTAAAAATATGTGCATAAAAGTGTTCAATGTTTCGCTTTTCATATATGTGGTCCGTTCTAGTTGCCTAGTATGGATTAGAGACATTTGTATAGACTTGATCCAAGGTGTGAAGGTATTATGCTTGACCTTGTAAGTTGATGATGAGGGTTGGATTGACCTAGAAGTCACTTTATTGTAATGTCCAAATAAAAAGACGAAATTTTAAGGCTAAGTATCTTCTATTGTTTCCCCTAATATTGTATGACCCATCTATCTATTGTATTGTATAAAAACCTTATGTGGATGAGTAGTATGACCTAACTTGAAGATGAGGGGATAATTTTCATAGATGATAAGGTTTAGAATGCCTTGGTTGACTTACTCTAATTCCTTCTAAAGTGGTAATCACTTTTAGGTGATGAAAAATGAAGTTTGTTAACTTAAGATCCTCTTAAGGTTGGGTTAAGTTTCTCTTAATTGGCTTTACCCTTAAGTGGGGGATGGTGATAGATTATTAAGGTTGTAGATATTTTTTACCTTGTCCTTCTATCTTTGCTTGTGCTTGAATCTAATGAATTTTGGTAAGCTTGTTCATGAATTGAGTTTTGCATAGAGTATGAATAGCATGACCTTTAGATGTTTGGTATGTATTGATTGACCCTACCTTAAGGATATTCTGAAGATTTAAAAGTACTTGAAAAAGAATTTTGATTCACTTCATGGTTTTCTCATGTTTATTTGCATATTGATATGCTAGTTGTGCATTTGAGTTCATGATATAAGGTAAGAAAACTGGTTTTAGTCACTTTTGATATGTAAGGTTTAGCCTTATAATGAGAAATTGAGCCTCCTTAAAATGAAATATAATGAGTCTCTTAAAAACAATGTGACTTGTATGGTTTGGAAAGCATGATTGTAGGCTCACGTTTGAAAAGTGAAGGCATTATTAGCTAGTGTCCTTGTGTGTGCCTATGAATTGCGTTATTTTTCCCAAATGATGCTTAATGTGAAGGCTACTACTATGTTAGAAATTGACATTTTGTGAAATGGCGTTGTATTGTTGTGATGTGTGTGGTGTAATTTAACATTTAGACTTCACAAGGAAGAAAACATGAGCATACCTTGGTTTAAAAGTTGAGAGTTTCTCATTATAAAAAATAAATTAACCTTGTGCCTTGCTTGGGTGTGAGCTCATGATACATTACAAGAGCGTTGAGGAGAGTGACATTAGTACTTAAGCATTACTAATCATGGTATGAATGAGTATGACCCTCATTACACTAGGTCTAACTGATAAAGATCCTTGTTGATTCAATTGACTAAGGTCTATGTGCATTAAAGTATTAGTGCCTAACTAATTTCTTGAGTGTTGTTGGAATCTGCCTATGTGTGATTTTAAATGATGAGCTCTCAATAAAATAAAGTATAATTACCATGTTATGATTAGGAGTAGTATGTTCCTCCTATGAACATGGGAAGTGCCTAAGTGTTTGATATGATGAGCATAAGTGAGTGAAAGTGTAGCTTGCTTGTCCACAAGTGCTAATTGATTTGAAGTTGAATTCCTTGTAAGTATGGTGAATTGAATTCTATGTGATGATGTTATCAATGTTTTTACCTGCTCCAGGAGTCATTAAAGTCTTTAATGTGTTAAATATGCCCCAAGTGTCATTCGAGGGTGAATGTTACCAAGTGGGGGATATTCTAAGACTCCCAAACTGAGTTAGGGTGTCTAGAGCCTAACATGTTCTTCATAAGAGTCTATGGTCCTAAAATGGTTTATAATTGGTATTGAGGCAGTTTTTATAGTTTGAGGTGATTTGCAAGTCAAACGTCAGGGGACGACCAAGACGTTCAACGACTAGTCGCCAAAGGGGCCTTTGGTGCTTTTATGTGTTTATGAATGTGTAATGAGCTTATGAAGTCTTGAAATGTGTTATAATGTTGTTTATAGGAAGTATATGGGGTTTCATGAAGTTTGGAGGTCAAACGTCCAAGAACGTCTAAGACATTCGAAAATTAGCCCTTGAGGCGTTCATGTATGTCTTAATGGTGCCTAGCATGTTTGGACGTGTTGCGTTTAATTGTTTTGGGTGAAACTGATGTGGTAGGTATTTGACTTGTTAATATTCATATTTACGTTGGAAACGTCCGGTACGACTTCCCAAGGGCCCCGCAAAAAGGCCACAAGAAGAACCCAAAGGTTGTCGAAACACTGCCTTGGGAGCTTCAGTCACCAACAACGAAGCAGCAGGACGCCCCATCATCCAGTCGACGCACAGTCGATGCTATCCATCGATGGATTTCTACAACTGCATGCCTACGACTGTTTTATTTAAGCTGTGAATGGGAAATCCACCTCACGTCCTAAAGTGACCCTACTTAGTTTATTTCATTATTTTTGGGTGTATATAAGTGATGAAAAACGTGATCAATCCATTCCCAATCCAATTCACACAAAATAAACTTTCCCTCCAAAAATCTTCTCCCTAGAAACCTCCATCAAAGGTGAAACTCAAGAACAACTTGGAGCTTGGATTCCCATGGATTTTTCATCAAGTTTTAGAGGTTTTCATCTAGATAAAGTTATGGTGATCCTTCATCTCTAGTTAATCTTTCATCTAGAGAGTCCTCTTCAAAGTTTTCAAAGAAGTTCCATGATAAAATCTTTTCTTGTTTAATCTAGCCATGGGTTCTTTCTAAAAACGTTTTTAATGGCTTAATAATGATGAATTGATGATAATATATTTGTTTTAATATGAATTTTAATCCAATTTCATTGTGAACCCATGTCCCTTCCCAAAATAGATTTAGCTCTTCCATGGGCATTGTGATCGTGACTTGTTATTTATTGAATTGTGATTCTATTACGTTGAATTGCATATATATACTTCATTGTATATGTATTAATGGTGAATTGTTGATTAGTGACCATGAACATGAAGGTTTGAAGATTTGAACAAAGATAGTTTAGATCTCTATGTGTTCAGTGTAACATTGCCTTTATAATGTATAAATGGGGGAAGCGGAATTGAGAGAGTTAGATGTAGAGAGAAGAGGGATGATCTTATTATTGAGGGAAACCCTCTATTTATACAAGACTTATATTGGCCTAGGTGGCCGACACTACTAGACATCACTACCTTATTTACTTTACACATGGCCATTTTTTATTGTGGCCGATACTAAAAAACAAAAAACTTTACATAGTGGGTTTATAAATGACCCATACTATTTACTTTACGACTTTTTATAACAAAACAAAATTATACTATTCCTACTTTTACATCTGTCTTCTACTTTATGACTTTTTCCTATCTCTTCTTTCTTCTTATCTTCTTATCTTCTTGCAGCTTCTTTTACATTGCTTTCAATCTATCCTTATCTCTATTCCAGCTGTACATCTGGTATCTCTGTTATGTCTTCTTCATTACATTTCGAGCAACGATGATCTGGATATTTGTGGCTAATTAACTTGCAATATCTAGTTAATAAACTTTGAGAAATAAATTCTTTTGTCAAAGCTCTTGTTGTAGGTTTTTCTTCAGGTCTGAGTAATGATAAAATCCATTGCTTGACTTCTTCCATATCTGCTTCTCTTACATTTCTTGAATTCGAATAAATCATTAACTGATCTCTGGCATAGTAACTCCATATGGCGTTTCCATTTAAATAATTATCTGCTAGCTCTTGGATAATAGTTGAAATTCCAATAATTCTTTTATTTTCATAGAAATTGGGTATCTCTATCATAGGTATTTCCGGTTGTATCACTATATCTTCTGGTATTAACATGTTTCTTGTCAATCCTATCTTTACAACTTGGATCACTGGTTTTATCTCGTCATATAATATCTCTGCTAATGCTGTATAGAATTTTATAAAAAATAAATCTCCTTTTGTAATCCTTTTATAATTTAAAAATGCCTTATGTATCTCTGGTATTCCTTGTAATTCTTCTCCATCGTATGTATATACAGTACTAAGTAATCCATAATGGTAACATGTTTTAACTAAATTTGAATTTGTTTTTGGCTGAGCTATAAGTTTATTATATCCTTGTAATTTTTGAGTTATATAATCTTGGGTTGAGTCTTTGGTTGGAACTGACCTTGGGTTTTGGTTTAGAAATGTTTGGATTTTATGTATATTTTGTTTGTAGGTTTGAGATAGATGGTTGTATATCTTTTTCTCTTGGTGTAAGCTTGCTGCGTAGGTATTTACTTGGGGTGGTGTCATAATTGGTCTTTGTATTTTTGGAGTAAATGGGTTTGTGAACATGGTATTTAAATTGGTATTTTTGTATTGTGGTTTTGTAGGTTGTCCACTTGTACCTGCACTTGTGCCTGCAATGTTAAATAAATTATTCTGGGTTTTTTTGGAGTTTTCCAACGTCTCCTACTAGCTCCGGATTTTTATAGTCTTCGTGGGGACTGCTATCTTTAGCGTTAGACTTCAGATTAACTTCATTAGTCTTTAGCTTTTTTATCTCTTCATCCATACTGTCCACTTTAATACAAAGTGTAGTAATGGCTTTGAGTATCTTATCCATTGTACCTTTTTCTGGCTCAGTTTGTGTACCTTTGTCTTGATAGATAGTCTGCAATAACATTTTTATCAGTTTTTATTATCTCAATAGTAAATGTAAAATTTCGTATATTTAATACAAGTCTTCTTATTTCCTTTGTTGTTACTCAATCTGGTATTTTTCTCATTATCCACAATTTTACTTGAGTATTATCTGTCCTTACAATAAATTTGTTATAAACAATATATGGCTCAAAAGCTAATAAACATTTATATAATCCAAATAGTTCTTTTCTATTTATTTTCCATTTTAATTGTGCTTCTGTATATGATCCTGAGTAATATCTACAATGATGTTCTATTTTTTCTTTGTCATATTTATATTTTAGTACTCCTCCATAACTGTGATTACTTGAATCTGTTTCAACAATATAAGTAAATGATCTATTTTCATCTGGGAAATATAGTTTTGGTAACTTTTTACATAAATTCTTAATATTTCTTATATGTTTTTTATCTTTATTGTAAAAATGATATTCAACATCTTTTTTAAGTTTTCTATGTAATGGTTTTAAATGTTCTGCTAATTTTGGTATATATTCTCTCACTTGATTTACTAATCCTAAAAAGGATTGTAATTTCTTTTTTGTATCTATATTTTCATCAAGATTAATTATTTTTTGTACTATGTGGGTTTGCATTTTTATTCCATTTTTATCTATTTGTATTCCTAGAAATTCTATATGAGATTTCATAATTTCTGCTTTCTTTTTATTTAAACTTATACCTGCTTGTTTAATTATATATATAAATTTTTCTAATAACCTTTTATGTTCATTTTGTGTTTTCGAGTATAATAATATATCATCTATATATACAATGCAATTTTCTAATTGATTAAAATAGTTATCCATGAAATGTTGATATCTACCTGGTGCATTTTTATATCCAAATGGTAAAACATTCCATTCATAGAATCCCTGTGGTACTGTGAATGCTGTTAATTGTTTAGATTCTTCTTCCAATTTTAAGTGATAAAATCCTGATTTGCAATCAAATTTACTAAAATAATTATATCCTTGTATTTGTCTTATTTTGAGTATCTTATTTGGTATCGGATAATTATATGTTTTAGTTTTAGCATTTAAGTTACGATAATCTATAACCATTCTACTTTTACCTCTTTTTTGTTCACTATGTTTATTAACTATAAATGATGGGCTTGTATGTTTACTATTACTTTCTTGTATATAATTATTCTTTAATAATTCATCTATATGCATTTTAAATTCTTTTAAATCATCAAAATTATATTTTAATGGTTTTTGTGTGATTATACTATTTTCATCTATTAATTCAATCTTTACTTTTGTGTTATGTTTTTCCCATCCTTGTAATGGGTTTTCACTATATAATAATTCTAATTGGTCATTAATTATTTTAACCTTATCTATTGTAAATATAATAATTTCTAATTGGTTTATTTGATTTTTACTTATATTTTCCATTTCAGGGTTTATTTTTTCACTTCCTTTTATCCATTGTTTAGATTTTCGTTGTTTATTATTTACTCTTTTTGCTCCTATTTTATTTCCACATGGCGTAGTAAACCACCAATGTGTTTTTGTTAAATATGAGGATATAATCTTTCTAAAAATGGCATTCCTAATAACATATCTTTTGTTGTAAATTGAAAATTATACATTTCTTCTATTGTTATTATTTTATCCCATATTTGTATTTTTATATTTTTCGCTTTATATGTAATCATGCTTCCTTCATTATTAAATCCCGTTACTACCATAGGTGTTTTTAATTTTTCCCATTTATCTTCTGGTAAACAATTATATTTACATATATTTGCTTCTGCTCCTGTATCTATCATGGGGGTATAATATCTGTTGTGATATCCTTCTACAATAATTTTGGCAAGTATATATATTTTCATTATTCATTGTGTTCTTTTGATAATTATTTTCTTATTTTGGCAAGTTATGATTAATTGTTCATCTTTATTTTATATGGTTTAACTTTATCTAACAATTTTATTCCTAAGGTAATATTATGATTTCCTTGGTAAATTTTAAATGGTATTACTAATGGTATTCCTCCTATAATTATTTCTTTTTCTGTTATCTCTTCATTTGTAATTACTATTTCACTGGGTAATCCAGGGTATGATTGTCCTGTTTTAATAATTTCTGTTTCTAATACTAATTCTCTAGTTATATAATTCTCTTCTTGTCCTGTATTTATTAAGATTTTATATCTTTTTTGGTCTATTATTCCAGTTATAAAATAATGATATGGTGTATCTACTTCTGTATTTAATAAAAGTTTAGGAATTTCATAGTTTCTTTAAGATGTGCTTGCTCTTGATGAGGTAGTTTTGGTTAATGTATTTGGTACACTAGAAGTACTTAATCTTTCTTTTACTATCTCTAAATCTTCTTCCATGTCAATTTCTTTATAACTATAATCATTGTTATCTACTATAGTAATTACTCTTTCAAAAGGATTTTCTATTTTTATTTTATCAATTTTATTTCTTGCCATTGCTTTATGTTTTGTTGTTAATAATATAAGTTTGGGTTAATTGTATTTTAGATACTGCCTATAATATATTATTATGATAAATTGTGTGTTGTTATCCAATGTGGATCATTTCTTGGAGACTAGATCTCTCTTTCGTCTCTATTGTAATTCTATGATGCTCACTGTAATCTCAATTTCATGGCAATTGTAGTAGGATTTAGTTTATGCTATGGTATCTTTGACTTCTGACTTCAATGTGTATTATTGAGTAATTGTGAGTATGAAAAATTGATAATCAAAGTTGGGAAGAATTGGCAAGAGGTCAACTTCCTTTCACATTCTATAAATTGATGATGTATTAGACCTAATATGACCTCAATCTTATCATGATTAATGCATGTATTCTATTATGTTAGTATACCTTTAGCTAGTGTCCTATACTTGATTTATTGATGAAAGAGTAGTAATGGTCAATGATGACCAAAGGATAAAGGATTGGTAAGAATTGCTCTACTCTTGGTCGTCCCTTGACGTTTGACTTCCAAATCACCTCAAACATTACACACTGCCTCAATACCATATAATCAAACAATTTAGGACCTTAGACCCTTAGGACAAACATGTTAGCGTCTAGACACCCTAAATCATTTTAGGGGTCTTACAATATCACCACTTGGGAACATTCGTCCTCGAATCACATTTAGAACACTTTAATCACAACAAGGACTTTAACAAATCATAGAGCAACTTACCATATTCATAACATCATAACATAGTAGTCAATGCACCAAGTTTACAAGGAACAAAACTTCAAACCAACTAGCACTCAATGTACACAAGCAAGCCACCCTTTCACTGACTTATGCTCATCACATCAAATGCTGAGGCACTTCCCATGTTCATGCGAGGAACATTCTTCTCCTAATCATAACGTGGTCATTACATTCAATTCACTAAGAGCTCATCATGCAACCTTCTTTAGATCATACTTAGGCAGATTCGATCAACACTCGAGAACAAATAGGCACTCATATTTCAATACACATAGACTTGAGTAAAATAGGTTGACAAATGATTCTTATTAGTTAGGCCTAATGCCATGAGGGTCATACTCAACCATACCATGCTTAGTCATCCTTAAGGAGGAATGCCCTTCTCCTCAACATACCTACATGTATCATGAGCTCACACCCAAGTAAAGCACAAGGTAAATTCCTTTTTCAAAATGAGAATTTCTCAACTTTTAAACCAAAGCATGCTCATGTTTCCTTCCTAGTGAATTCTACATGGTAAGTCACACCAAGTACATCACAACAAATAGGAAGCCATTTCATATAATGTCAATTTTTAATGTAGTAATCGCCTTCACAATAAGCATCATTTGGGGAAAATAATACAAATCATAGGAACACACAAGACACTTAGCTAAACATGCTTTCACATTTTAAGAGTGATCCTACAATCATGTTTTCCAAGTCATAAAAGCCACATAGTTTTCAAGAGACTCGAAATATTTCATTTTTAAAGAGACTCAATTTTTCATTATGAGGATAAACTTAACATATCAAAAGTGACTAAAACAATTTTTCTTACCTTATCTCATGAAGTCAAATGCACAACTAGCATATCAAGATGCAAATCAACATGAGGAAACCATGAAGTTAATCAAAATTCTTTTTCAAGTACTTTAGAACTTTCAAAATACTCTTAAGATAGTGTCAATCAAGATATACAAAATATATAAAGTTCATTCAATTCATACTTTATGCAAATCTCTATTGATGAACAATCTCACCAAAAAATCATTAGATTCAAGCTCAAGTAAAAATAGAAGGACAAGGTAGAAAATATCTATAACCTTACTACTCCATCACCCTCCCCCACTTAGGGTAAACCCAATTAAAAGCAAATTAACCCAAACCTTAAGAGGATCTTAACTGAACAACCTTCATTTTTCATAACTTAAAAGTGATTACCACTTTAGAAGGAATTACAGTAAGTCAACCACTGCGTTCTAAAACTTACCATCTTAGGCAAATTATCCCCCAACATCAAGTTAGGTCACACTACCCAACCACATATGTTTTTAATACAATACAATAGCCACCAAGGTCATAAAACATTAGGGGAAATAGTAGAGGAGACTTAGCCATAAAATTTCTTCTTTTTATTTGGACATTACAGTAAGGTGACTTCTAGGTCACTAAAACCCACATCATCACCCTACCAAGACAGGCATACTACCTTCACACCTAGGATCAAGTCTATACAAAGGACTCCAATCCCTACTAGGCAACTAGAAAGGACCACATATATACAAAGGGAAACATTGAACACCTTTTAACACGTATTCTTAGGGAAGCATGCTTCAATAGATATTCACTAAACATTTCAAACTCAAATCATATCATTAGGCTAGCATCATGTAAAACCATATAGTAACACATCATTCCAAAATAAACTCATTTTAACCATAATAACTCTAACATGCTTTAACTATATCATGGCACACATTTTCCAACCATAACATGCTATTTCACATAAATCTCATACATAGCCATAAATGGCATCACATCATCAAAATATGCCAAAAGTTCACCTTCACATACTCATCCAACCATAAAACCAAGTTAACATCAAAACTCACCTTTTCTACCTCAAGCATGGAGTACAATCTCATCCAAGCAATCACATCTACAAGACCACCGGACAAGAAAACATACAAGAGAGATCTTATAGCGTTAAGTTCTATTGCACGATATGAGAATGATGAAGAAGGGAAACTCTATCGTCCTATAGCCTCCCATATCACTTAATGTGTCGCGACTCACCACCAATGATATAAGACTCTACTAGACGTGGCAATATGAGATTTCTTGGAACCTAAACCACTTGTTAAACCCCATGCTCTGATACCACCTTTGTCACATCCGGGGAGCACCCCCTAGAAGTTACATGTCGTACTTGACCTCTCAGAGGTCTTATACAAGCCCATAGTTATCATTATCGCATTGTCATAGTAAATTTAGCGGAAAATTTAAAACTTTTCGTAGCACATCATATGCTAAAAACAACACTCCATATATATAAAATTAAGTCATAATACATATTTAGACCTTAAGTCTCATTGACATCCTAGACACAACATCATAAGAGTACAATAAGGACACGACCCTTATAAGATAATACATAACTATACAATTTATGTGACTTTACAATAAGCTAAACGTTAGGACATCCTTGGACTTAAGGATTCCTTTCCCTGAGATTGGGAATCACATATGAAGCTCCTCAATCATATAGACATCCCTTAAGCATCCATAACCTACACTTTGTGTAAAAATAAGAGAAGAATGGTGTTAGTACAAAAATGCACTAAGTATGACAACCATGCAAAAACATGCATTTAAAAGGGTCATTTTCCTTGAAATCATACTTCATGCGTTTTTGTGAAAACTTCATAAACCTTGATACAATAGCATTTATATAATCCACATATTTCATATAGACATATTCAAAGGCCAAACATCATATAAGATCACATACAGAATATAAGGCATTTTAGAGTCACATTACAGTGAGTTATTCTCTTTTTTACATAGAGCTATATTTTCTTTTTCACATTAACCTCCCAAGTAACCCTCTAGTGATACTTGGTGCAATGCATCACCTTAGGGCCAAAAAGAAAGCATACATACAACCTACACAAGCCAACACATACCATCATAGAAGCACAACACATCATAGAAACATTTAAGTCAAGACTCTATTGGCTTTACAGTAAGCTACATCAATTTCCACATATTTTTACTTCACTTCACATAAATCATTATAAGACCTTGTTCATGACCCAAATCTTAGTCTACTAGTTCAATGTACATGTTGTAACGACCCGAAAGTACCCCCTAGAAGTTAGGGAGAACCCATGGGTCGGAACAATTGCGTACTTGACCTTTAGGAGGTCTTGTACAAGCCTTAGCTATCATTCATTATATAAGACATGAGAAGTAGTGCGGATTAAAACTTTTAACGAATAAATTTATAAATAGAACATCTCTCATAAAAGCTAAGGATTTGATCTAGTCTACACAAGCCAACTTAAAGACACGATAATAATATCTTAGGGACACGGCCCATTCCATTAAATGAAAAATACATAAGTCCTTAGAATAGAAACTAAGGAATATGAATATGCCTCGAATATATGAGGACATACTTAGTCTTGAGAGAATCTTTCCCAAGCTTATCTTCTATTCTTCAAAACGCCTCTAACCTATACTTATTAAGTATAGAAAAGTTTTGTGTTAGTACAAGACAATGTACTAAGTATGGCATATGTAAAAACATGCAAAAAGGGACATTTTAGTAAAATAAGTTGTCATGCCAAATTGATAAAACATTCATGATTTAAGAGTTGAAATAGTATACGAATCATCATTTAACACATAATAGAAGAATCTCATAATTTTAGAATCAAGTGACACATTACAGTAACATCAAAGATATTTACAGTGAACACATTACATTGAATGGCACAAATCAACTCATGTGAACCCTTTTCCTTTGATGTTTCCCTAACCCAAGTTATCCTAAGATTCCATAAGTTAAGACAAGAAAGAATCGCCCATACACCCCCTTCAAGGCACACCAATGCGATCCTTAAGACCACCAACCATAGGCTTACCTCTTATTGAAATCAAATGCACACTCTTGGCTAGAGATGTGCAAAACACTCATTCATACGGACTTCATGTAAGTACCCTTCTCCCATAGGACTTATAGATCACACTAAGTGCAATGTTAGAGTATAATCCAATACTACTACTCCCACTTAGTGCTCCTAATGGATTCTCTTGGATTAAGCACTTTACAATAGTCGTTCATAACATCATATCATAACACTCATTCATACGGATTTCATGAAAGTACCATTCTCCCATAGGACTTATAGGTCACACTAAGTGCAATGTGAGAGTAGCATCCCATACTACTACTCCCACTTAGTGCTCCTAATGGATTCCCTTGGATTAAGCACTTTACAATAGTCATTCATAACATCATTTAATAACACTTAGCTTTAACTTGCTCTTTTAACATTAGAACTTAAGTCATCTAACTTCATTAAGACACATGATAATTTATTAATTTACTTCATACAAAACACACCAAGACTCCCCTTTCGGAAGGTCTACATAGTGCAATGTATAGATAGAGTCCCATACTACCACCTACCCTCAGTAGTACGTTCTTTTAGGAGACTTGGTTCTTTCATTCTTTTGTGGGGGAATAGCTTTAACTGACATAGATCATGAGAGCTATACATGGAATCCCGATACTACCCTTATCGGATGAGGGTTTCTCACTTGCCTAGGGTGCGCTATTTCTATTAACTTTGATATGGCTTTGTGCAATAGGTACACCTACGCGGGTGCATAGTTAAGGGATAAGGAGGTTTCTACTAAGTAACTCGCTCTCTACTAACAAGGAGTACTCATCTCAAGAGGTACATTGGGTACAACATCTCTACTCACAATGTGCACCCACCCCTTCTTCAAATCCTCTCGGTGCTAAGTATAACTCCCACAAGGATTCTTAAACATGCATTACTAGAGGTCAAGGATAAATTTTGGACATCCCATCTCAACTCACAATGGGTATCCATCCTTCAAACTACATTAGAAAGCTCTTGGGAGTGGTGAGGTTGCTACTAAGCTCTTCATCTCAACTCACAATGAGTTTTCACCCCAAAAATCCCCTTTTTATTCACATTCTTTAACTTCATTAATTCATCCACTCAAAGTGTGTGTGTACAAATGAGCACACATTTCACATAAATCATTACATTCATAACATTTAATTCTAGACATGCTTACACCTTCATTCATCATTTCTTGCACACTAGCATGCTCATCCTACACACTTATTTCTTTTAGACATAATCTAAGCAAGACATTCAATTTAAGCCTCATAATACACATGAACAAGAAACCTACTTCATTATCACTTCATTTCACATATTAGGCCTTCAAAACCACACTCACCATACATGCATAATATATCCATGGACATGAAATAACACCGCCACCAAGAAGGTGGACCATACCACTAAAGATCAATTCATAATAAGAAGTATACAATATAAGTAACTCACCATTTAACCAAGACATGACCACCTATAACCAATTTCTCAATAATTCATCATAATAAGTCCCTTAGGGCAGTAGCTAAATCATAATAATAGCATAAGAAACCAAAACTCACACCTTACACAACCATGTTCATTTAACCCACTCTTTAAGCTAAAAATTTAAAATATGCATATACAACAGTGCATTAGGTTTTTACACCAAAAATCATCAATTAATACTAGAAGAAACACATTTTAATCATTACAACACTTTTATAAGAAGACACATGCTTAAAATCAAAGATAGAAGAAAGTAGAGTTTGGAAACCCTTTTTGAAATCTTTTAGGAATGACTCCTTGAATGGAAGAGGGTTCAAGGACTGATACCATACCTCAAATGCAAGAAAACACACTAAGTTTGGTGAATAAACACGTCTAAACCATCCCTCCTATTTCTGTTTGAGTTTTAGCTCCAATGGTGAGTTTGAGAGAGTTTGTCTATAGAGAGAGAGTTTGAATTTTTTAAATGAGGGGTCTTGTCTAGGTCTAGGACTTAAAAATAATCTAATATAACTTTAAAACCCTAAAATATCATCCTAGGGTCCTAAAAGACTTAGGGTGAATTTACAAAAAACACCTTAAGCTGGCAGCAGGCGAGACAACTTTTGAAGGCAACATCAACGACTCACAAATGATGGGCCGTTCGTAAACCAACGCCCCATTGGTGAGGGTTCATTGGTTGGGTCTGCAACCCTCAAACCCAGCATACCTGAAGGTCCAATCGACGGACCAGGTCGACGATCCGTCGATTGGTCAACTGGCCATCGACTGGTCCTATTGGTGGACACTGTAGGCAGTTTTGGACAAAAGTCTTAGGCCCTTCTCTAGGGCCCCTTGTGGGTCCTAGGTGGGGTCGTTCCCGGACGTTAAAACCCTAAAAATATTCTTCTAGGTCTTAGGAACATCTCACACCAATTTCAAACAAAATAAACATGTAAAACTCGCTCAAACACATCAAGACACACAAGCACTATCTCAGGCATATCTTCCTAATGTCATGGACGTTCTTGGACATTTGACCTCCAAACTTCATACACTGCCTAAAAACATCAGTTTAACTTAAAATTAACTCGAGAAACAATCACGAATCTCTAGTTCACCTAAGTTCATTTTAGGGTGTTACATTCTCCCCCACTTGGAATAACATTCGTCCTCGAATGTCACTAAAACATTAAGAACAGAAAGGACTCACCTAGCAACACATAAAACATCTCAATAACGATCAAAACACTCAAAATCAAAGCATCAACTAGAAAAAAACACCATTTAACATTTGCACACACTTGCAACAAAGGCAACATTTTGCAAAACTTCACAATTTCAAGATTCAACCCTATCCTTCTTTTATGGAGGAACTACCTTCTCCAACATTAAACATGCTCATGTATATCACTTTCACACACATTGCAACTTCAATTGAAGGCAAGACAATTATTTTCTCAAAATTCGAATTTTTTACAATGAGCATTCACTGTATCATTGTGAACATGCTAAATTTTTCATAATTTCATTCTTTGAGCAATTCATCAAGAAGTCATGATCATATCAACTGTAAAATCATATCAACTCATCTTATAACATAAAAATAACGATAATAAAGATTTAAGACTTACCGGGACTATAAACTAAGGTTAAGTTATCCTTCCTAGCTCCCATCCCATAGGAAGGGTTCTTCATTGGAGCATTAGGATCTAGGGGAGCTTGATTAAATCCTTTTCCCTTTGCATTGATGTTGGGGCAGTCCCTCATCTTGTGAGTCTTGCTTTCACATGCAAAGCAAGAATCCGTTCCGACAAGACACTTACCCAAGTGTTGCTTTTCAAAAGTGTTACACTTAGGTCTCTCAAAATTATGGCCACCACCTTGGAATTTTGGTTTGGAGCCCTATCCTTCTTTCCCATGGAAGACTGTTGGTGACAGAACCTCCTCCTGGGTTTTTGGTGCCTAGAATCATCTGACCTAGGCCTCTTACCCTCTTGCCTTATATCCCTAGTTTTTGACTCCTCAATTTGTTGTGCATTCACCATGAGTCTAGAGATATCAATCTCATTAAGGAGCATTGTCGTACGACACTTCTTTTCCACAAAACTAGACACCCCCATCACAAATTTGTTCATCCTATACCTAGGGTTGGCTACCATGGTCGGGTCATACTTAGAAAGTTGGGTGAATTTGAGAGACTACTCCTTCACACTTATTCCCCCTTGATGAAGATTAATGAATTCAACCATCTTCTTCTCCCTCCACTTTAAAGGAAAGAACCTATCTAGAAAAGCCTCTTTGAACACTTCCCAATCTATCGGACAATCCCTCAAAGTCTCTCATCCCTCCATTGCTCAAACCACACTTGAGCCACATCCTTGAGTTGGTAAGCGACTAGCTCCGCTCTCTCCCTAGGGGTCACACCCATAGCATATACCACTTGGAATATATCATCTATGAATTTTTATGGATCTTCATCCACCTTAGTGCCATGAAAAGTAGGGGGGTTCATCCTCATGAAATCCCGAATTCTAGAGGCGGGAGTACTCACATTTGGTTGAGGTATATCCCCTTGGTTACCTTGGGCAACCAAATGATTAGTGACACTTGAGCTTGATCCGTCATGAGCTGGGTAAAATTTAATAGGGCATCCCTCAACTCCGCATTAGTCATATCCCCTTCAACAAAGGGAGCTTGAGGCATAGGGGGAATTTGAGGTCCTTGGGGCCCTTGAGTTTTCGGAGGGGGAACCACATCATTCACATTACTTTCGCCACCTATAGGGACATGGTTGACAAGGGAGGGATCCTATCATTAGCTACACCTTCCTCCTCTCTCCTAGCGGTTGCTCTCCTCGTATTCATGTCCTATAAACACAAAGAGAAGAGGTTGAGAGAGATATCTTATCGAACTCAACTCTAAGGCACAACATTTGAATAATGAAGAAAGTGAAACATCTATCATCTTATAGCCTCTTGTTCATGGATGTGTCGCGGCTCACACCAATGACCAAGACTCTAATAGATATGGCTTGTGAGACTTTTTGATCCTAAGCTATTTGTCATAAGCTTATGCTCGGATACAAAGTTTGTAACAACCCGAAAGTACCCCCTAAAATTTAGGGAGAACCCATGGGTAGGAACAACTGCGTACTTGACCTTTCGGAGATCTCGTACAAGCCTTAGCTATCATTTATTACATAAGACATGAAAAGTAGTGTGGAATTAAAACTTTTAACTAATAAATTTATAAATAGAACATCTTTCAAAAAAATGTAAGGATTTGATCTCCTCTACACAAGCCAACTTAAAGACACGATAATAATATCTTAAGGACCCGACCCTTTACATTAAATGAAAAATACATAATAAGTCCTTAGAATAGAAACTAAGGAATATGACTATGCCTCAAATATATGAGGACATACTTAGTCATGAGAGAATCTTTCCCAAGCTTGTCTTCTAGTCTTAAAAATGCCTCCACCTATACTTATTAAGTATAGAAAAATATGGGGATAGTACAAGACAATGTACTAAGTATGGCATATGCAAAAATATGCAAAAAGGGAAATTTTAGTAAAATAAGCTTTGATCCCAAATTGATAAAATCTTCATTATTTAAAAGTTGAAATAGTATACAGATCATCATTTAACACATAATAGAAGAATCTCATAATTTTAGAATGAAGTGACACATTACAGTAAAATCAAGGATATTTACAGTGAACACATTACAGTGAATGGCATAGTCCAAGTCATGTGAACCCTTTTCCTTTGGCGTTTCCCTAACCCAATTTATCCTAAGACTCCCTAATGTAAGACAAGAAGGGACCGCCCATACACCCCCATCAAGGCACACAAAAGCGATCCTTAAGACCACCAACCATAGGCTTACCTCGTATGGAAATCAAATCCACACTCTTGGCTAGACATGTGCAAAACACTCATTGATACGGACTTCATGTAAGTACATTTATCCTATAGGACTTATAGGTCACACAAAGTTTAATGTGAGAGTAGCATCCCATACTACTACTCCCACTTAGTGCTCCTAATGGATTCCCTTGGATTAAGAACTTTACAATAGTCGTTCATAACATCATATCATAACACTCATTCATACGGACTTCATGAAAGTACCCTTCTCCCATAGTACTTATAGGTCACACTAAGTGCAATGTGAGAGTAGCATCCCATACTACTACTCCCACATAGTGATCCTTATGAATTCATATGGATTAAGCACTTTACAATAGTCATTCATAACATCATTTCATAACAATTAACTTTAACTTGCTCCTTTAACATTAGAACTTGAGTTATCTAACTTCATTAAGACACATGATAACTTATTAATTTACTTCATACAAAACACACCAAGACTCCCCTTTCGGAAGGTCTAGTTATTGGAAAAGATAGATAGCGTCCCATACTACCACCTACACTAAGTAGTACGTTCTTTTAGGAGACTTGGTTCTTTCATTCTTTTGTTGGGGAATAGCTTTAACCAACATAGACCATGAGATCTAGAAATGGAATCCCGATGGTACCCTTATCGAATGAGGGTTTCCCACTATCCTAGGGTGTGCTCTTTCTCTTAGCTTTTACATGGATTTTTTCAATGGCTACACCTATGCTGGCACATAATTAAGAGATAAGGATATTGCTACTAAGTAACTCACTCTCTACTAACAAGGAGTACTCATCTCAAGAGGTACATTGGGTCCAACATCTCTACTCACAATGTGCACCCACCCCTTCTTCAAATCCTCTCGACGTCTTAAACATGCATTACTAAAGGTCAAGGATAACTTTTGGACATCCAATCTCTACTTACAATGGTTACCCATCCTCCAACCTACATTAGAAAGTTTTTCGTAGTGGTGCGGTTGTTACTAAACACTTCATCTCAACTCACAATGAGTGTTCACCCGAAAACTCCCCTTTTTATTCACATTCTTTAACTTCATTCATTCATCAACCCAAAGTGTGTGTGTACATGTGAGCACACCTTTCACATAAATCATTACATTCATAACATTGAATTCTATACATGCTTACACCTTCATTCATTATTTCTTGCACACTAGCATTCTCATCCTACACATTTACTTCTTTTAGACATAATCTTAGAAAGACATTCAATTCAAACATCGTAATACACATCAACAACAAACCAACTTCATTATCACTTCATTTCACACATTAGGCCTTAAAAGCCACACTCACCATACATTCCAAATATATCCAAGGACATCAAGTAAACACCTCCACTAAGAAGGTGGACCATACCATTCAAGAGCAATTCATAATAAGAAGTATACAATATAAGTAACTCGCCATTTACCAAGCCATCACATACTATAACCAATTTATCAATAATTCATCATAATAAGGCCCTTAGGGCAGTAGATAAATCATAATAATGGCATAAGAAACAAAAACTCACGCCTTACACAAACATGTTCTTTTAACCCACTCTTTAAGCTAAAAGTTGGAAATATGCATATACAAGAGTTCATTATAAGAAACATATTTGAATCATTACAACACTTTTACAAGAAGACCCATGCTTAAAATCAAAGATAAAAGAAAGTAGAGTTTTAAAACCCTTTTTAAAATCATTTAGGAATGACTTCTTGAATGGAAGAGGGTTTGTCTTTAGAGAGAGAGTTTGAATTTTTAAAATAAGGGTTCTTGTCTAGGTTTATCACTTAAAACTAATCTAATATAACTTTAAACCCCTAAAATATCCTCCTAGGGTCCTAAAAAACTTGGGGTGAATTTACACATAACACCCCAAGCTGGCAGCAGGCGAGATAGTTTTTGCACGCAGCATCAACGACTCACAAACGATGGGCCGTTTGTCAACCAACGCCCCATTGGTAAGGGTTCGTTTGTTGGGTCTTAAACCCTCAAAACCTGCAGACCTTCAGGTACAATCGACGGACCAAGTATACGAGCCGTCATTCGGTCAACTGGCCTTCGATTGGTCCCGTTGGTGGACACTGCCAGGCAGTTTTTGACCAAAGTCTTGGGCCCTTCTGTAGGTCCTCTTGTGGGTCCTATGTGGGGTCGTGCCTGGACGTTAAACCTCTAAACATAGTCGTCTAGGTCTTAGAAACATCTCACACCCATTTCAAGGAAAAAGAACACGTAAAACTCACTCAAACACATCAAGACACACAAACACTAGGCATATCTTCCGAACGTCATGGACGTTCTTGGACTTTTGACCTCCAAACTTAACCAAAATTCACACACTTCTTAATAACATCAATGTAACTCAATTAAACTTCAAATTAACTCAAGAAACCATCACGAATCTCTAGTTCACCTTAGTTCATTTTAGGGTGTTACACATGTGAAGCCCCATAACGTCACACATACTTAGTAAACCCATCATGAGACCACAAACCTTAGCATTCAATTCATACATCAACATAGTAAACAAAGAGGACTTCATGTATGTTAAGAAAGACCTTCATCATATAGTCATTAAGACCAACATAGTGCATATAAGAACAAGACTATATCACATAGATCCATTAGGACTTATACCATGCACTTCGTCACAACAAGTAGACAATACTACAAAGTCATGCATAAGGAACATGTACATATTCATATCCATTGGAACTCCTTCCTAGGACTTTCCTTAAGAGCCACTTGTGGAATGCATAGGTGAAGTCCCATACCCCCACCTACACTAAGCAACTACCCATAGGTTATCCTTGTTAGGGTCCTTAGTCATTTACTTCCATTGTACATTTTACTTTAGGAAAACTCTAGCCTTAACCAAAAATAAGACCATGGGTGCTAAACCGGGAATTTGGTGTTGTGGAGTCTTACACCAATGGAAGGTGTTCCACTTAGACAAAGTAAAACCATAACATATATGCTAGCATACTAAGTGAATTAGCTTGCTATATCCTATGTGGCAAGCATAATTTATGGAACTAAGAGACCATAACCCTCTACATGCTCATTAGCATTGTAGCCTCATCTGATGAGAAAACATGGGTGAACCTTCCTCAAAGGGAATCCACCACCTCATGTGGATCCATAGGTTAATATTCCTCTAAGGAAAGTAAACACTCTATAAGGAACAAATGGTTAATATTCCTCCAAGGAAAGCCAACACCTATCATTTTCAAATTCACTCTGTGCTAAGCTAAGTTCTCTTTATTAAAAGCCTTTATTAACATTACTTTATAAAACATAGGCTTCAGATATTTATTCCTCATATGCTTATAGTATATTCAAGCACCTATCTAGTTTTAGGGTGCACTTGAGCACACGTTTCAAGGCCCCACTATTGACTAGATCTACATACATTTGTGTGTGTATAATTATATGTGAATAACCTTTCACATAACACATAAATGTCACACATGTTCATATATCAGTGCATAAGTCTATAGGTGTGACTATATGAGCAATCCTTTCATATTAACACATTAAGACACTATGCATATTCATATTACATCATCTCATATGCTTAACATCATAGCATGTAAGTCATATTCATAACATGTTCATACAATCTTATGCATGTACATGGAAGACCAACCTAGGAACTATCCTATCAAGGTATACATGTGCAATGAATAGACAAGGTCCTATACCCTTGACCATACTAGTACACCTATTGAGTCATCCTAGTGAACGATACATCACACAACATCTTAGAATGGTTAACATAGAATAAGACTTATTTATTGAAGACTTACAACATTTTCACAGTAAGCTTTAGTCTTCATGAACCTATCTTTACTTTACTTCTCATATAGAATTATAGGACCTCATCATAGGCAGCACATATATATAAAGTTAACATGACCATTAACATGTTCATAACATTAGCCACATAACCTAGATCACAACTAGAATAGGAAACTAGGCATAGGCTTCACATAAGGTGCTTCATCACCAACACACATTTATAGTATAATTTCCTTCAAGGGCATGTTCAAATTATATATATTTACATTGTAAATAAAGTAAACACCGACACCATAAGTGGACTATACCACACAATTCCATGCAAGGCTTCATCAACTACAATAATATAGAAAAGTAGAAGAGTAGAAGAGTAGAGCAATTCTTACCAATCCTTTAGCATTTGGTCATCATTGACCATTACTAATCTTTCATCAACAAATCAAGTATAGGTCAGTATCTAAATTACAATAATCATATACGAAGTCATGCATAAGATACTGCAAGACCAAGCTACAAACTAGTGCGACACATCACCAACATACTAGAAAGTAGAAGGACACGAACCATTAATCAATTTCACCTGCATGGATCATCAATCATATTTCAAAAATAGTATCAATCTAGGGCAGTATCTAAATACATAATAATCAAGTCTGACTCATGCTTTACCTACCCTAGAATTGAGATCACATAATGTACCTTACAACATTCAATTCATAGGCTAGAAGAACCTAGACCAATTCATGCCAAGACTCCTTTACTTTGATCATCAAGGATTCATACCCACAATTCATTCATAACATCAATATAAGTCAGTAGTTAATGAAATTGTAACCTAAACGAAATCCTACTACAATTGTCATAAACTCGAGATTATAGTTAACATGCTACTTTAGGAATCCATGGGAAATAGCAGGACATAGGCTAATCAAACCTTGATCCACAAGGATCACTCATCAACAATTCATAATTAATATTCATGTGAGGCAGTATCTATGATTATGCTTACACAAACGAATTCCACAATTATACATTATAGAGTCAATGTTACACTGATCACATAGAGGCATAGACTACTCATGTTCAATTCTTCATACATTGATACAATTGGATCATTCATCAACAATTCACAATTAATACACTTAAATAATAGTAGATATGACCAATTCAACATAATCAAATCACAATTAAACCAATAACAAGTCACGATCACAATGCCATGCAAGGGCTAAATCGAGTTTGGGAAGGGACATGGGTTCACAATGCAACTGGATTAAAATTTACGTTAAAACGAATACATTATCATCAAATCATTATGATTAAGACATTAAAAATATTTTAGAAAGAACCCATGGCTAGATTGAAGAAGGAGAGATGTGATCATATTTTCTCTTTCAAAACGTTGAGATTAACTCTCCAAGTGAAAGGTTACTTCGAGATGAAGGATTACCATACCTTTATCTAGATGAAAACTTCAAAAACTTGATGAAGAACCCATAAGAATCCAAGCTCCAAGCTGTTCTTGAGGTTCATCATCAGTGGAGGTTCTAGAAAGAATATTTTTGAAGGGAAAGTCTTATTTGTGTGAATTGTTTTGGGAATGGGTTGATCACGTCTTTTATCACTTATATACACCCAAAAATCACCAAATAAATTATGTAGGGTCAGCTTAGAACATGGGGTGAATTTCCCATTAACCCTTTGAATGAAACAGTGCGCAGGTAGTGCCACAAGGCCTGCATTGATGGAACCAACGACGGGGCGTTGGTCCATCGACGGACCGTTCTGTGCCTTCCGTCATTTGGCTCTGTGTCTTTCATGTGTCCAATCCTTCTCCAGGATAAGTGTCCATCAATGCCTCCCCATCGATGGGGCTTCAGTCCACCAACGGGGCGTCAGTTGAGCTCGTCGATTGACACTGCCAAGGCAGTGTCTCAACAACTAGTGGGTCCTTATTATGGGCCCTTTTGCGGGGTCCTTGGGAAGTCTTACCTGGGAGTTTCCAACGTAAATATGAACATTAACAAGTAAAGGACCATCCACATCAGTTTCACCCAAAAAAATTACACGCAACATGCCCAAACATGCTAGGAACTATCTAGACACACACATGCATGTCTCAAGGAATATCTTTCGAAAGTCTTGAACGTCATGGACATTTGACCTCTAAACTTCATGAAGCTCCATAAACTGCTTATAAACATCATTATTACTCATTTAAGGACCTCTTAAGCTCATGAATCACACATAAGCACAAAAAAACACATAAGGCCTCTTAGGTGACTAGTCGTCGAGCGTTTTGGTTGTCCCTTGACGTTTGACTTACAAATCACCTCAAACTTTATACAATGCCTCAATAACATATTATAAAAAAATTTAGGACCTTATACCATTAGGAAAAACATGTTAGGCTCTAGACACCCTAACTAATTTTGGGGGTCTTACACGTGGTATGAGAGCATGAGATTTTAAAAGTGGTTTAGGGTCTAAGAAGTCTCATATTGCCACGTCTAGTAGAGTCTCGTATCATTGTAGGTGAGTCGCGACACATCAAATTGTACGAGAGGCTATAGGACGATAGAGTTTCCCTTCTTCATCATTCTCATATCGTACCATAGAACTTTACTCTATAAGATCTCTCTCTTATGTTTTTCTATCCGGTGGTCTTTTAGATGTGATTTCTTGGATGATATGGTAATTTATGCTTGAGGGATAAAAGGTGAGTCTTGATATTATCTTAGTTTTATGGTTCAATTGAGTATGTGTGAAGGTGACTTTTGGCATGTTTGATTGATATGATGCCCTTTGTGGCTATATATGAGATTTATGTGAAATAGCATGTTATGTTGAGAAATGTATGTCATGATATAGGTAAAGCATGATTAGAAGTTATTATGGTTAAAATGAGTTTCTTTTGGAATGATGTGTTACTATATGGTTTACATGATTGTAGCCTAATGATATTGTAATGCCCTAAAACGAACTAAGGTGAACGAGAGATTCGTAAGTGTTGCATGAGTGAATTTTGTGTTAAACTAAGTTAGTTTAGTATTCCTAAGGTGTGTGTGAAGTTTTGTTGAGTTTGGAGGTCAATCGACCAAAAACGTCTATGACGTTCGAATGGTGTGCCCTAGAATGTACTAGTGTGTCTTGTTATGTTTGGATGAGTTTTACGTGTTTGTTTTACTTGAAACTTGCATGGGATGTTCCTAAGACCTAGAAAACTTAGTTTAGGTGTTTAACGTCCGGGCACGACCCCACCTAGGACCCACAAGGGGCCCCAGATGAAGGGCCCCAAGACTTGGGCAAAACTGCAAAAAAGCAGTGACCAACGACGACCCTAAGGACGGTCTGTTGGTCCATCAATGGTCCGTCGACCTAGGGAGTCGATTGGCCCAGAAGATTAAGGTGGACAGGCTCCATTTGGATCTAAGTCTCAAACCACGAGACCCTACCAACGGTCCGTTGATGCACAGACGGTCCGTTGGTTAAGGTCTCGTCTATGAGGCCTGTAAATCTGTGAAGTTGCTGCCGAACTTGAGGTGTTTTATGTAAATACATGCCAAGTCTTTTAAGACCCTAGGATGATATTTTTAGTGTTTTTAGGTTATATTAAATTAGTTTTAAACCCTAGACCTAGACAAGACCCCTCAGTTAAAAAATTCAAACTCTCTCTCTAAAGACAAACTCTCTAAAGACTCCATTGAAACCTAAAGGTCAAGGAAGGAAAGAGGGCTGGTTGGACATTTCTCTTCATCAAAAACTCTTCGGTTTTGCTTGCTTAGTGAGGTATGGTATCCATTCTTGAATACCCTTTCGTTTAAGAAGCCATTTCCAATGAATTTCAAAAAGGGGTTTTCAAACCTAACTTCTTTTATCTTCAACCCAATATGGGTCTTGCATGAAAATGTTTCTAACGATAAATTAATGATGTTATTAATGTTAGTTGGTGATTCTAATGCTAAAACCCTAAAGAACTCATGTTAAAATTTCCTTTAAAATGGTGGTTTATGAAATGGGTCAAATTAGCATAATTATGTATAAAATGAACTTTGGTTTTATTGTGTTGTAATGGTGGTTTAGATACTGCCCTAAGTGACTTATTATGATGAATTAAGGATAAAATGTTTATAGATTGTTATGGCTCAGTAAATTGAAGAGTTTATTATATCGTATTTTCCTTATGATAAATTGATCTTGAGTGATATGGTCCACCTTCCTGGTGGCGGTGCTTATTTGGTTAATTGGTGATGTTTAATATGTATTGATAATGTAATCTTGAAGGTCTAAATGGTAGAATGAATATAAATGGTAAATGGGTCTTGTTTTTTTATTGTGAAGCTTAAATGGTATGTTTGACCTAGATTTTGGTCTAATTGAAGAATGTGACTAAGTGAAGTATGTAAAGTGTGTAAGATGTTAAATTAAAGTCTAAATAATGTTTAGAAGTAATGTATATGAAATGATGCTTATATGCAAGGTGTGCTTACATGTACACACACACTTTAAGTAAATGAATGAAGCTATGTTTAGTAAGAAGGGGAGTCTTGGGGTGGGCACTCTTCGTGAGTTGAGATGAAGTGTCTAGTATCAACCTCACTATTTCCTAATGAGCTTTCCTAGATAGGTTGGAGGATGAATGTAATTCGTGAGTTGAGATGTGGCATTCGCTAGTTATCCTAAACCTATAGTCTATAATGTGAGAAGCCGTGGGGAGTTATGCCTAGCACCGAGAGGATAGGAAGAAGAGGTGGAATACGCTTCGCGATTTGAGATGTCGTATTCCCTTATACCTTTTGAGATGAGTACTCCTCGTTAGTAGAGAACGAGTCACTTAGTAGCAATCTCCCAATCCCTTAACTATGTGCCCGCGTAGGTATAGCTATTGGATAATCCATGTAAAAGCTAAGAAGTATGACCTTACTTTAGTAAAATGAGGATCCCTCATCCGATAGGGGTTTGTATCGGGATTCCAGGCCTAGCTCTCATGGTATTTGTCGGTTAAGCTGACCCCCCACAAAAGTATTAAAAATGATAAGTTGTCTAATTAATGTGTTACCTATGTGATTTTATTGAACTAAGTCTTCTAAAAGAACGTGCTACTTAGGGTAGGTGGTGGTATGGGACGCTACCTATCCATTGCACTAAGTAGGACCTTTCGAAAGGGAAGACTTGGTGCCAAAGCTTCTAAAAGAATGTACTACTTAGGGTAGGTGGTGGTATGGGATGCCATCCTACTCATTGCACTAAGTAGGCATTCCGAAAGGGAAGCCTTTGGTGTTTTTGTTGAGTGTTCTTCTATTGTATTGACATTGAGTGGGTGCTTGGTATCCCGAGGTGAGTATGCCGAAAGGAAGGAAGTCTTGAGGGTCGCTTTGGTGTGTATTTATGAAGCTATATGTGTACTTTCTTCATGTCTTACCTTAGTGAGTTTTAGGATTACCTTTGAATGGAAACTCCTACGGAAATGATGCTTATTCCTCATTGGCAATGCTTTGGAAGTTTCACCATTTTGGAGTCTAGGTAGTTCACTCTTAAGTGTATCTTTTGGTCAACTTGTTGTAATGTGCTCAAATCCTTGGGAATCCATTAGGAGCGCTAGTGGGAGTGGTAGTATGGGATTCTACTCTCACATTGCACTTAGTGTGACCTAAGAGTCCTATTGGAGGAGAGTACTTATGTGAAATTGTATGCTCGAGTCGGTTCAGTGTAAGCTTTGGTGTGCTTACTGTAAAGTGTATTGTTGAGGTAAAATTATGGAAGTTCTTCTTTAAGTGTTTAATGATGCTTTTTATGTTGTTTTGTTCATAAGTTCATGAATTTTTTATTAGATTGGCATGAAAGCTTATTTTTGCTAAAAATGTCCCTTTTTACATGTTTTTGCATATGCCATATTTGTACATTGTTGTACTAACCCCATACTTTTAGATACCTTATGGTTATAGGTTGGAAGCCTTTTGGAGGAGCTGAGTTGAAGCTTGGGAACTCTATCTCTCAAGAATTTGGTATGTCCTCATATATTCGAGGACATAGTTTATGTTTCTTAGTTTCTTCATTAAAACTTATTTATGTATTTCCTTTTATTGTAAAGGTTCGTGTCCCTAAGATTCTAAGTTGTGTCTTTAAGATGGCTTGTGACGACAAGATTTCCTAGTATTTATGAAAAGACTTATATTATTATTATTATCGTGAAAAGTTTTAATTCCGCACTACTTTTCATGCTTTATGTTATGGACGAGAGTTGAAGGTCTTGTACGAGACCCAAAGGGTCAAGTACGCCCGGCACGATTCGAGAGTTAGCCCTAACTTCTAGGGGGTAATTTCGGCTCATAAAAGACTTGGTATAAGAGCATAAGGTTTTGGGAAATAGTTTAAAGTCTAAAAGTCTCACAAGCCACATCTAGTATCTTTGTCACTGGTGTGATTCGCGAAACATCCATGGACAAGAGGCCATAGGATGCTAGAAGTTTCACTTTCTTTTCTATTCTAGTATCGTGCCTTAAAATTGAGTTTATAAGGTGTCTTTTCTTAATCTCTTCTCTTTGTATTTTTAGGACATGAATATGAGGAGATCGACCGCTAGAAGGGAGGAGGGTGGTGTAGCTAATGATAGGATCCATCTCCTGACCAAATTCCTATTGTTGGCCTAGAGGAGGAAGCAAATGTGGAGGTTCCCCTTCAAGAACCTCAAGTGCCTCCGTAACCTCAAGGGCCTCAAGTGCCTCTTATGCCTCAAGATCCTTTTTTTTGAAGGTGATATGACTAATACCGAGTTGAGGGCTGCCCTAATGAACTGACCCAACTCATAACGGCTCAAGCTCATGTGGTCAACAATCACTTTGTGGGACAAGCTAACCAAGGAGATAGGCCCCAACCTAATGCTAGTACTCCCGCCTCTAGATTCGTGATTTAATGAGAATGAACCCTCCAACGTTTCATGGCACTAAGGTGGATGAAGATCCACAAAGCTTCATAGATGAGGTTTTCAAATGGGTATATGCTATGGGTGTGACCCCTAGGGAGAAAGCGGAATTGGCCGCTTACCAACTTAAGGATGTTGCTCAAGTGTGGTATGAGCAATGGAGAGGTGAGAGACCCTTAGAAAGAGGTGTGGTTGATTTGGAGGAATTGAAAGAGGCTTTTCTAGATATGTTCTTTCCCCTAGAGTGGAGGGAGAATAAAATGGTTGAGTTTATGAATCTTCGTCAAGAGGGAATGAGTGTGCAAGAGTACTATATCAAATTTACCCAACTCTCCAAGTATGCCCCGACTATGGTAGCCAACCCTAGGGCTAGGATGAAAACATTTGTGATGGGAGTGTCTAGTTTGGTGCAAAAAGAGTGTTGTATGGCAATGCTTCTTAATGACATGGATATCTCTAGGCTCATGGTTTATGCACAACAAATTGAGAAGTCCAAAATTAAGGAGATAAAGCAATAGGGGAAAAGGCCTAGGTCAGATGATTCTAGTCACCAAAAGCCTAGGAAGAGATTTTATCACCAAGATTCTTCCATGGAAAACAAGGATAGGGCTCCAAACCAATATTCTCAAGGTGGTGGCCATACTTTTTAAAGGGCTAGGTGCCCTACTTGTGGAAAGTAACATGGGGGTAAGTGTCTTGCCGGGACGGATGGTTGTTTTGCATGTGGTAATAAAGGCCACAAGATGAGTGACTGCCATAATCTCAAAGCAAGGGAAAAAGATGTCAATCAAGCTTTCCAAGATCCTAATGCTCCCAAGAAGAACCCTTTCTATGGGATGGGGGCTAGAAAGGATAACTTATCCGACTTTGATGATTTTGGTAAGTCTTAAACATTTTTATATTGTTGATTTTATGTTATGAAATGAGTTTATGTGGTTTTATAGTTCATATGATCATGTCATCTTGATGAATTGCTCAAAGAATGAATTTTTGAAAAAATTAAGTATGTTGGGCAGTGTACAGTGATGCTCACTGTAAGATATCTCATTTTTGAGAAAAATTTGTTTGCCTTGAATTGAAGTTTAAATGTGTGCAAAAGTGTTGTATATGAGCATGTTTAATGTTGGAGGAGGTAGTTCCTCCACAAGAGAAGGTTAAGAATGAGTTTTGAAACTTGTGAAGTTTGGCAAAAGTTGCTTTTGTTGCTAAGTGTTTGAAAGTGTTAAATGATGCTCCTTGTTAGTGATGCTTTGAATTTTAATGTTTGATCATGATTTCAGTGTGTTATGTGAGTCTAAGTGAGTCCTTGTTTTTCTTTAAGTTTAAGTGTCATTCGAGGACGAATGTTATCCCAAGTGGGGGAGAATATAACGCCCTAAAACGAACTAAGGTGAACTAGAGCTTCGTAAGTGTTGCTTGAGTGAATTTTGTGTTAAAATAAGTTAGTTTAGTATTCCTAAGGTGTGTGTGAAGTTTTGTTTAGTTTGGAGTTCAATCGACCAAAAACGTTCATCACGTTCGGAAGGTGTCCCCTAGAATGTACTTGTGTGTCTCTTTGTGTTTGGATGAGTTTTACGTGTTTGTTTTACTTTAAACTTGCATGGGATGTTCCTAAGACCTGGACGAATTAGTTTAGGTGTTTAACGTCCGGGAACAACCCCACCTAGTGTCACATCCAGGGAGCACCCCCTAGAACTAACAAAACATACTTTACCTCTCGGAGGTCTTATACAAGACCATAGTTATCATTCATTGCATTGACATAGTAAATTTAGCGGAAAATTTAAAACTTTTCATAGCACATCATATGCTAGAAACTTCATATCATATATAGATAAAACATAAGTCGTAATACATTTATATACCTTAAGTCTCTTTGCCATCTTAGACTTCACAACATTAGAGTACATTAGGGACACGGGCCATAAGACACATTACATAAATTTACAATATTTAAAAACTTTACATAGACATAAGTAGGGAATCCTTGGAACTTAAGGACCCCTTTCCTTGAGCTTGGGAATCACCTACTAAACTCCTCAATCATATACATCCTTTAAGCATCCATAAACTTCACTTTGTGTAAAAAATAGAGAAGAATGGGATTAGCACAAGAATGTACTATGTATGGCAACCATGCAAAATCATGCATTAAAAAGGGACATTTTCTTTGAAATCATACTTGATGCTTTTTGACTAAATCTTCATAAAACCTTTAACCAATAGCATTTATATCATTCACTTACATCATATAAACATATTCAAAGACCAAACATTACATAAGATCACATATAGGATTTATTACATTTTTAAGCCACTTTACAGTAAGCTACCTTTACCTTAACAGTGAACCATCTTTTCTTTTGTTCGTTAACTTCCCAATAAACCCTTTAGTGATACTTGGTTCAATGCATCACCTTAAGGCCACAAGGAAACATACATATCATCTACATAAGACAACTCATACCATCGTAGAAGTATAGTATAACATAGACATAGTAAATTCAAGACTATAAGGACATTACAGCGAACTCCTAGTCATTATGCACATATACTTATTTTACTGCACATAGAACCTTATAAGACCTAACTCATGCCCCCAATCTAAGTCTACTAGTGCAATGTACAAGTAAGGCCCCATAACCTCACACGTACTTAGTAAACCTATCATGAGACCATAAGCCCTTACATCCAAATCATATTTCAACATAGTAAGAGAAGGCCAATTCATTTATGCCAAGCAAGACCTTCATCATATAGTCAACAAGATCAACATTATGCTTAAATACTCATATCATGCACATCTTCATAACAAATAGACAAATACTACAATGTCATACATAAAGAACACATACATAGTGACATGCATTAGAACAACTTCTTAGAACTTCCTAAGGAGCTACTTGTGCAATATCTAGATGGGTTCATTACTTCCACCTATCCTAAGTAACCTCCCATAAGTCATTCTAGTTAGGCTCCTAGTCATTCACTTCCATTGTCCATTTTACTTTAGGGAAACTATAGCCTTAACCGACATAGACCATGTGATGCTAAACATGGAATCCGGTGTCGTTAAACCCACACCGAAAGAAGGTGGTCTACCGGCCAAAGTAGAACCAAATGTGACATAGCTTTCTAGGTGGATCCACTAGATAGTATCCTATGGTGGCAACATAGTTATGGAACATGGAGGTACATGTGAAAACCCTCTTTATGCCTAATGGGGCATTATAGTTATTCACTTATGGAAACCCTCTTTATACCGATTGAGGTATTGTGGTAATCCAACTCATGAGATTTATGGTAGATCTTCCTTCCCATATTGGAAAGGGACACACACTCATATGCAAGTTCGCTCGGTGCTAAGTTAAGTTCTCTTTATTAAAAACCTTGATTATCATTTCTTTATAAAACATAGGTTTAGGATAATCATCCCCTCATATGCTTAACTCGTAGGTCATAGATGAGAGTTCATCAACTTAAATCATGTAAAGAATCCCTTCACATGAACATAGCATATGTAAAGCATCATGTAGTTTAGGATACACATGAATACACCATTCAAGTCCCCTGTTTTGACTAGATCTTCATACATGTGTGTGTGTATACATATATGTGAGCAAACCCTTCACATAACACCTTAAGACCACACTTGACCATACATACATATTCATACATATAGAAACCAAAACTAGAAGTATCCTATCAAGGTACACATGTGCAATGCATAGACAAAGTCTCATACCCTTGCCCACACTAGTACACCTATCAAGTCATCCTAGTTAATGAAACACATATCATACTTTCATAAACTTCATCTTAACATGCATAGTAGTAGACACTAGTGAATATGAGAACTACTTTTCATTAGACACTATGAACCTTTACTACCTGTAAGAATGCATAAAGTGTGAGTGTGTGTACATTGGTCACATGATCACATAATGGCTATCAACATTATATTGAGGAAGCCACCCTCTTAGACCACAATACTCTTCAAGCTTAGACCACACAACACACAATAGCATAGGAGACGAGTTAACTTCGTAGAACACTTTAAGACTCCTATCATTAACTATTAACACATTCACATAGGGGTACATAGGTAGGGATCATCAACCATTATCACCTAAGACATGGCAGAACCTACACATGATATTACACAGACCTTCACATGCTCATAACAATGGTAACATAACCTAGATTCACAAGTCAAATAGAAGACTAGGCACAAGCTACAAATAAAGTGATTATCATAACCACTCCTTCATATATTCATAAAATTTTCCTTAAAGTCCATGGTCAACACATATTAATGACATAAAGTAAACACCGCCACCATAAGTGGACCATACCACACAATGCCACTCACGGCTTCATCAACATTATTATAGAGGAGTAGAGAAGTAGAATAGTAGAGCAATTCTTACCAATCCTTTAGCCTTTGGTCTCCATTGACCATTACTACTTTTTCACCAATAATCCAAGTATAGGGAAGTAGCTTAATGTATCATGATCATACATGAAGTTAAGCATAAGCCACTACAAGATCGTGTTACAACTAATACGATACATTAACATGCTAGAATGTAGAAGAACATAAACCATTAGCCAATTTCACTTGTATGTATTATAGATCATATTTCATCAACAATATCCATCTAAGGCAGTAGCTCAACACATACTTAATCACATCAAAATCATGATTACATCTACCCTAGGATTAGGATCACAAAATTACTAGATTACAGTGAATATGCTACATTAGAGGAACATGAAAGATAGAAGAATATAGGCCAAACCAACATTGAATCACATGAATCACATCTATATAATTCAACAATAATATTCTAGTAAAACATTAGGTACAATCATCCCTACACCATTGAAATTCGCATTAGATTATTTAGGAACCAACGTTACAGTGAATTCAAGTAACACTATGCTAAACATGTTCAAATTTTCCTTCATTGATCCACATGGATCCATTACTTATAATTCAACAACAATTAACGTAAACAATAGTAGATATAGGTGATTCAACATAAGAACATCACAATTCAATCGATAACAAGCCATAATCATATTGCCCATGCAAGGGCTAAATCGGTTTAAGGAAGGACATGGGTTCATCATGCAATTGCAGTAAATTCACGTTCAAACCAACATGTTAACATCAAATCATCATGATTTAGTCATTAAAAACGTTTGGAGAAAGAACCCGTGGATAGATTGAAGAAGAAGAACTTGATCATATTTTTCTCACTGAAATCTTTGATATTAACTCTCTTGATGAAAGGATAACTAGAGATGAAGGATCACCATACCTTAATCTTCATGAAGACCTCTAAAACTTGATGAATCACCCATAGAAATCTGAGCTCCAAGCATTTCTTTAGCTTCACCAACAATGGTTGTTTTAGAGAGAACATTTTTGGAGGGAAAGGTTCAATTTGTGTTAGTTGGTTTGGGAATGGGTTGATCACGTTTTTGATCACTTAAATACACCCAAGTATAACCAAATAAATCATGTGGGTTCACGTTATCACGTGGGGTGAATTTCCCATTCACCCCATTATGAGACAGACACAGGCAATAAGTTACAGGCCACCATCCACGGAGGCACCTACGAGGCGTTAGTCAGTCAACGGACCGTGCCTAGGGCTCCGTCGATTGGTACTTAGCCTAATATTTGCTTGAGACCTGCCAAGGCAAGTGCCAGTTGATGAGACCTGACCAACGGGCTGTTGGTTGACTAACGAGCCATCGTTTGGTCCGTCGATTGACACTGCCCAGGCAGTGTCTCGACCAGCCTTGGTTCCTTCTTGTGGGCCTTTTTATGGGGCCCTTTAGCGGTCGTACCAGGATATTTCAAACTTAAATACAACCCTTAACAAGTTGTGGACATTCCACAAAATTTTCACCCAAAACAACCACATGTAACTCGTTCAAACAGGACAAGCCCCATCAAGAAACACGTTGGACGTCTTAAGGGCTATCTTTCGAACGCCTTGGACGTTCTTGATCATTTGACCTCCAAAATTCACGAAACTTGATATACTACCTTTTGACATTATTCTAAACCATTTTAAGACTACATAAGCTCATGCATCACACATAATCACATAGAACCACATATGAGGCATTTAGGTGACTTAGTCGTCGAACGTTTCGGTCGACCCTTGACGTTTGACTTCCAAATCACCTCAAACTTCATACACTGAGTCTAAACCATATAATAAGTCATTTTAGGATGTTAGAAAAATAAGACGAACACGTTAGGCTGTAGACAGCTTAACTCATTTTGGGGGTCTTACAATATCCCCCACTTGGTAATATTCGTCCTCGAATGACACTTAGAACACATTAAAAATAACAAGGACTTCAATGCATCACAGAGCATATCATCTTATTCATAACATCATCATATAAAATTCAATGCACCAAACTTTAAAAGGAACACAACTTCACTAGATTTAGCACTAAATGCACACAAGCAAGCAAAACTTCAATTCACTCACTCCTTAATGCATTAATCAAAGAGGCTCTTATCATGTTCATAGGAGGAACATCCTTATCCTAATCATAACATGGTCATTACACCTTAATTCATTAAGATATCATCTTGCAAGGCTACACAAAGCAGATTACAACAATACCCCAAAACAATTTAAGCACTCATACTTCAATGCACATAGACTTGAGTAAGATAGGTTGACAATTGATTCTCACAAGTTAGACCTAGTGCTATGAGGGTCATACTCAACCATACCATGCTTAGTTGTGTCCATGGAGGAATGTCCATCTCCTCAACAAACTTACATGTAGCATGAGCATCACACCCAAGCAATCACAACAAACAGGAAGTTATTTGACACAAATGTCAATTTCTAACATAGTAATTACCTTCACTGTAAGCATCACTTGTGAAGAATAACACAAATCATAGGCACACACATTAACACTTAGCTAAACATGCTTTCATTCTTCAAAAGTGAGCCTACAATCATTCTTCCCAAACCATAGAAGTGACATAATTTTCGAGAGACTCCACATATTTCAATTTAAAGAGACTCTACTTTTCATTATAAGGCTAAACCTTACATATCACATGTGACTAAAACCAAGTTTCCTACTTTATCTCATTAACTCAAGTGTACCATTAGTATGTTAGGATGTACAATACTCATGAGAAACATGTATTTAATAAAACAAAATATCATTCATGCACCTTGGAATATTAAAAATATCCTTAAGGTACTGTCAATCAATACATACTAAACATATAAGATTCATGCAACTCATACTTTATGCAAGTATATTCCTGAACAAGCTTACTAAGAATTCATTAGTTTCAAGTTCAACTAAAAATAGAAGGACAAGGTAGAAAATATCTACAACCTTACCATTTTAGAACCATCCCCCACTAAGGGTAAACCCAATTAAGAGCAACTTAACCCATCTTAAAAAGGATCTTAACTTAACAACATTTATTTTTCATTACTTAAAAGTGATTACTACTTTGGAAGGATTTACAGTAAGTTGACATAGGAACACCAAGGTACTCTAAGCCTTATTTATCCACAATTATCAAGTTAGGTCATCTCATTCAATCACATAAGGTCATACAATACAATAGACATCAAGGTCATATCTTATTAGGGGAAGACAACAAGGAGACTCACAACACAATAAGAAGTTAGAAACAAGTCTACGACTCATCATGCCATAAGACTCTCATTCTTCATTCCGAATAGCAAAACTCATTTTCACATTCATTATCATGTTCATATACATCAATTCAATACACATTTTTAACAACATCTAATCAAAGGGCAATTTAGTTGGTTTCCCAAAAATTTCACAGTAAACTGCCTATCATTACAGTGAACATGCTTCCATATGTAGTCACTAAGCATTTCAAGCTCAAATCATAATATAAAGCTACCATCATGCAACACAATATATTAACATATTATTTCAAAAGAAATTCATATCAACCATAATAACTTCTAATCATGCTTTAACTATATCATGCCATGCATTCTTCAACATAACATTCTACTTTACTTAAGTCTCATACATAGACATAATTGGCATCACATCATCAAAACATGTCAAAATTCACCTTCAAACATACTCATTCAACCATAAAACCAAGTTCAGCATTAACTCACCTTTTTCTCCCTCAAGCATAGAGAACAATCTCATCCAAGCAATCACATCTAAAAGACCACCGGACAAGAAAACATAAGAGAGGGATCTTATAGAGTTAAGTTCTATGGTACGATATCAGAATGATGAAGAAGGGAAACTCTATCATCCTATAACCTCTCGTACCATTTGATGTGTCGCGACTCACCACCAATTATACAAGACTCTACTAGACGTGGCAATATGAGACTTTTAGAACCTAAGACCACTTTATAAACCTGGCTCTTATACCATATTTTTCACATCCGGGGAGCACCCCCTAGAAGTAACACGGCATACTTTACCTCTCGGAGATCTTATACAAGACCATAGTTATCATTCATCGCATTGACATAGTAAATTTAGCGGAAAATTTAAAACTTTTCATAGCACATCATATGCTAGAAACTTCATCTCATATATAGATAAAACATAAGCCGTAATACATTTATAGACCTTAAGTCTCTTTGCCATCTTAGACTTCACAACATTAGAGTACATTAGGGACACGGCCCATAAGACACATTACATAAATTTACAATATTTAAAAACTTTACATTAAAGACATAAGTAGGGAATCCTTGGAACTTAAGGACCCCTTTCCTTGAGCTTGGGAATCACCTACTAAACTCCTCAACCATATACATCCTTTAAGCATCCATAAACTGCACTTTGTGTAAAAAGTAGAGAAGAATGAGATTAGCACAAGAATGTACTATGTATGGCAACCATGCAAAAACATGCATTAAAAAGGGACATTTTCTTTGAAATCATACTTGATGCTTTTTGACTAAATCTTCATAAAACCTTTAACCAATAATATTTATATCATTCACTTACATCATATAAACATATTCAAAGACCAAATATTACATAAGATCACATATAGGATTTATTACATTTTTAAACCACTTTACAGTAAGCTACCTTTACCTTAACAGTGAACCATCTTTTCTTTTGTTCGTTAACTTCCCAATAAACCCTTTAGTGATACTTGGTTCAATGCATCACCTTAAGTCCACAAGGAAACATACATATCATCTACACAAGACAACTCATACCATCGTAGAAGTATAGTACAGCATAGACATAGCTAATTCAAGACTATAAGGACATTACAGTGAACTCCTAGTCAATATGCACATATACTTATTTTACTGCACATAGAACCTTGTAAGACCTAACTCATGCCCCTAATGAAAGTCTAC
This sequence comes from Solanum sitiens, assembly GCA_016801875.1. Lineage (NCBI taxonomy): Eukaryota > Viridiplantae > Streptophyta > Magnoliopsida > Solanales > Solanaceae > Solanum > Solanum sitiens. Next base: position 111,754 of record JABWTJ010000201.1, read on the forward strand.
TAGTGCAATGTACAAGTAAGGCCCCATAACCTCACACGTACTTAGTAAACCTATCATGAGACCACAAACCCTTACATCCAAATCATATTTCAACATAGTAAGAGAAGGCCACTTCATTTATGCCAAGCAAGACCTTCATCATATAGTCAACAAGATCAACATTATGCATAAATACTCATATCATGCACATCTTCATAACAAATAGACAAATACTACAATGTCATACATAAAGAACACATACATAGTGACATGCATTAGAACAACTTCTTAGAACTTCCTAAGGAGCTACTTGTGCAATATCTAGATGGGTTCATTACTTCCACCTATCCTAAGTAACCTCCCATAAGTCATTCTAGTTAGGGTCCTAGTCATTTACTTCCATTGTCCATTTTACTTTAGGGAAACTATAGCCTTAACCGACATAGACCATGTGATGCTAAACATGGAATCCGGTGTCGTTAAACCCACACCGAAAGAAGGTGGTCTACCGGCCAAAGTAGAACCAAATGTGACATAGCTTTCTAGGTGGATCCAGTAGATAGTATCCTATGGTGGCAACATAGTTATGGAACTTGGAGGTACATGTGAAAACCCTCTTTATGCCTAATGGGGCATTATAGTTATTCACTTATGGAAACCCTCTTTATACCGATTGAGGTATTGTGGTAATCCACCTCATGAGATTTATGGTAGACCTTCCTTCCCATATTGGAAAGGGACACACACTCATATGCAAGTTCGCTCGATGCTAAGCTAAGTTCTCTTTATTAAAAACCTTGATTATCGTTTCTTTATAAAACATAGGTTTAGGATAATCATCCCCTCATATGCTTAATTCGTAGGTCATAGATGAGAGTTCATCAACTTAAATCATGTAAAGAATCCCTTCACATGAACATAGCATATGTAAAGCATCATGTAGTTTAGGATACACATTAATACACCATTCAAGTCCCCTGTCTTGACTAGATCTTCATACATGTGTGTGTATACATATATGTGAGCAAACCCTTCACATAACACCTTAAGACCACACTTGACCATACATACATATTCATACATATAGAAACCAAAACTAGAAGTATCCTATCAAGGTACACATGTGCAATGCATAGACAAAGTCCCATACCCTTGCCCACACTATTACACCTATCAAGTCATCCTAGTTAATGAAACACATATCATACTTTCATAAACTTCATCTTAACATGCATAGTAGTAGACACTAGTGAATATGAGAACTACTTTTCATTAGACATTATGAACCTTTACTACCTGTAAGCATGCATAAAGTTTGAGTGTGCGTACATTGGTCACATGATCACATAATGACTATCAACATTATATTGAGGAAGCCACCCTCTTAGACCACAATACTCTTCAAGCTTAGACCACACAACACACAATAGCATAGGAGACGAGTTAACTTCATAGAACACTTTAAGACTCCTATTATTAACTATTCACACATTCACATAGGGGTACATGGTTAGGGATCATCAACCATTATCACCTAAGACATGGCAGCACCTACACATGATATTACACAGACCTTCACATGCTCATAACAATGGTAACATAACCTAGATTCACAACTCAAATAGAAGACTAGGCACAAGCTACACATAAAGTGATTATCATAACCACTCCTTCATATATTCATAAAATTTGCCTTAAAGTCCATAGTCAACACATATATAATGACACAAAGTAAACACTGCCACCATAAGTGGAACATACCACACAATGCCACTCACGGCTTCATCAACATTATTATAGAGGAGTAGAGAAGTAGAATAGTAGAGCAATTCTTACCAATCCTTTAGCCTTTGGTCTCCATTGACCATTACTACTTTTTCACCAATAAGCCAAGTATAGGGCAGTAGCTTAATGTATCATGATCATACATGAAGTTAAGCATAAGCCACTACAAGGTCCTGTTACAACTAATACGATACATTAACATGCTAGAATGTAGAAGAACATAAACCATTAGCCAATTTCACTTGTATGTATTATAGATCATATTTCATCAACAATATCCATCTAAGGCAGTAGATAAACACATACTTAATCACATCAAAATCATGATTACATCTACCCTAGGATTAGGATCACAAAATGACTAGATTAGAGTGAATATGCTACATTAGAGGAACATGAAAGATAGAAGAATATAGGCCAAACCAACATTGAATCACATGAATCACATCTATATAATTCAACAATAATATTCTAGTAAAATATTAGGTACAATCATCTCTACACCATTGAATTTCGCATTAGATCATTTTGGAACCAACGTTACAGTGAATTCAAGTAATACTAAGCTAAACATGTTCAAATCTTCCTTCATTAATCCACATGGATCCATTACTTATAATTCAACAACAATTAATGTAAACAACAGTAGATATAGGTGATTCAACATAAGAACATCACAATTCAATCGATAACAAGCCATAATCATATTGCCCATGCAAGGGCTAAATCGGTTTAAGGAAGGACATGGGTTCATTATGCAATTGGAGTAAATTCACACTCAAACCAACATGTTAACATCAAATCATCATGATTTAGTCATTAAAAACATTGGGAGAAAGAACCCGTGCATAGATTGAAGAAGAAGAACTTGATCATATTTTTCTCACTGAAATCTTTGATATTAACTCTCTAGATGAAAGGATAACTATAGATGAAGGATCACCATACCTTAATCTTCATGAAGACCTCTAAAACTTGATGAATCACCCATAGAAATCTGAGCTCCAAGCATTTCTTTAACTTCACCAACAATGGTGGTTTTAGAGAGAACATTTTTGGAGGGAAAGGTTCAATTTGTGTGAGTTGGTTTGGGAATGGGTTGATCACGTTTTTTATCACTTGAATAGACCCAAGTATAACCAAATAAATCATGTGAGTTCAGGTTATCACGTGGGGTGAATTTCCCATTCACCCCATTATGAGACAAACACAGGCAGTAAGTTACAGGCCACCATCGACGGAGGCACCTACGAGGCGTTAGTCAGTCAACGGACCGTGCCTAGAGCTCTGTCGATTGGTACTTAGCCTAATATTTGCTTGAGACCTCCCAAGGCAAGTGCCAGTCAATGAGACCTGACAAACGGGCCGTTGGTTGACCAACGAGCCATCGTTTATCCGTCGATTACACTGCCCAAGCAGTGTCTCGACCAGCCTTGGTTCCTTCTTGTGGGCCCTTTTACGGGGCCCTTTAGCGGTCGTACCAGAACATTTAAAACATAAATACAACCCTTAACAAGTTGTGGACATTCCACAAAATTTTCACCCAAAACAACCACATGTAACTCGTCCAAACAGGACAAGCCCCATCAAGAAACACGTTGAACGTCTTAAGGGCTATCTTTCGAATGCCTTGGACGTTCCTGATCATTTGACCTCCAAAATTCACGAAACTTGATATACTACCTTTTGACATTATTCTAAACCATTTTAAGACTTCATAAGCTCATGCATCACACATAATCACATAGAACCACATACGAGGCATTTAGGTGACTTAGTCGTCGAACGTTTCGGTCGACCCTTGATGTTTGACTTCCAAATCACCTCAAACTTCATACACTGAGTCTAAACCATATAATAAGTCATTTTAGGGTGTTAGAAAATTAAGACGGACACATTAGGCTCTAGACACCTTAACTCATTTTGGGGGTCATACAATATCCCCCACTTGGTAATATTCGTCCTCGAATGACACTTAGAACACTTTAAAAATAACAAGGACTTCAATGCATCATAGAGCATATCATCTTATTCATAACATCATCATATAAAAGTCAATGCACCAAACTTTAAAAGGAACACAACTTCACCAGATTTAGCACTCAATGCACACAAGCAAGCAAAACTTCAATTCACTCACTCCTTAATGCATTAATCAAAGAGGCTCTTATCATGTTCATAGGAGGAACATCCTTATCCTAATCATAACATGGTCATTACACCTTAATTCATTAAGATATCATCTTGCAAGGCAACACAAAGCAGATTACAACAATACCCCAAAACAATTTAAGCACTCATACTTCAATGCACATAGACTTGAGTAAGATAGGTTGACAATTGATTCTCACAAGTTAGACCTAGTGCTATGAGGGTCATACTCAACCATACCATGCTTAGTTGTGTCCATGGAGGAATGTCCATCTCCTCAACACACTTACATGTAGCATGAGCATCACACCCAAGCAATCACAACAAACAGGAAGTTATTTGACACAAATGTCAATTTCTAACATAGTAATTACCTTCACTGTAAGCATCACTTGTGAAGAATAACATAAATCATAGGCACACACATTAACACTTAGCTAAACATGCTTTCATTCTTCAAAAGTGAGCCTACAATCATTCTTCCCAAACCATAGAAGTCACATAATTTTTGAGAGACTCCGCATATTTCATTTTAAAGAGACTCTACTTTTCATTATAAGGCTAAACCTTACATATCACATGTGACTAAAACCAAGTTTCCTACTTTATCTCATTAAGTCAAGTGTACCATTAGCATGTTAGGATGTACAATACTCATGAGAAACATGTATTTAATAAAAAAAATGTCATTCATGCACCTTGGAATCTCAAAAATATCCTTAAGGTAATGTCAATCAATACATATAAAAAACATATAAGGTTCATGCAACTCATACTTTATGCAGGTGTATTCTTGAACATGCTTACTAAGAATTCATTAGTTTCAAGTTCAACAAAAAATAGAAGGACAAGGTAGAAAATATGTACAACCTTACCATTTCAGCACCATCCCCCACTAAGCGTAAACCCAATTAAGACCAACTTAACCCATCTTAAAAAGGATCTTAACTTAACAACATTCATTTTTCATTACTTAAAAGTGATTACTACTTTGGAAGGAATTACAGTAAGTTGACATAGGAACACCAAGGTACTCTAAGCCTTATCACCTAGGCAATTTATCCACAATTTTCAAGTTAGGTCATCTTATTCAATCACATAAGGTGATCATACAATACAATAGACATCAAGGTCATATCTTATTAGGGGAAGACAACAAGGAGACTCACAACACAATAAGAACTTAGAAACAAGTCTACGACTCATCATGCCATAAGACTCTCATTCTTCATTCCGAATAGCAAAACTCCTTTTTACATTCATTATCATGTTCATATACATCAATTCAATACACATTTTTAACAACATCTAATCAAAGGGCAATTTAGTTGGTTTTCCAAAAATTTCACAATAAACTGCCTATTATTACAGTGAACATGCTTCCATATGTAGTCACTAAGCATTTCAAGCTCAAATCATAATATAAATCTACCATCATGCAACACAATATATTAACACATTATTTCAAAAGAAACTCATATCAACCATAATAACTTCTAATCATGCTTTAACTATATCATGCTATGCATTCTTCAACATAACATGCTACTTCACTTAAGTCTCATACATAGCCATAATTGGCATCACATCATCAAAACATGTCAAAATTCACCTTCAAACATACTCATTCAACCATAAAACCAAGTTAAGCATTAACTCACCTTTTTCTCGCTCAAGCATAGAGAACAATCTCATCCAAGCAATCACATCTTAAAGACCACCGGACAAGAAAACATAAGAGAGGGATCTTATAGAGTTAAGTTCTATGGCACGATATCAGAATGATGAAGAAGGGAAACTCTATCGTCCTATAGCCTCTCGTACCATTTGATGTGTCGCGACTCACCATCAATGATACAAGACTCTACTAGACGTGGCATTATGAGACTTATAGAACCTAAGACCACTTTATAAACCTGGCTCTTATACCATATTTGTCACATCCGGGGAGCACCCCCTAGAAGTAACACGACATACTTTACCTCTCGGAGGTCTTATACAAGACCATAGTTATCATTCATTGGATTGACATAGTAAATTTAGCGGAAAATTTATAACTTTTCATAGCACATCATATGCTAGAAACTTTATCTCATATATAGATAAAACATAAGCCGTAATACATTTATAGACCTTAAGTCTCTTTGCCATCTTAGACTTCACAACATTAGAGTACATTAGGGACACGGCCCATAAGGCACATTACATAAATTTACAATATTTAAAAACTTTACATTAAAGACATAAGTAGGGAATCCTTGGAACTTAAGGACCCCTTTCCTTGAGCTTGGGAATCACCTACTAAACTCCTCAATCATATACATCCTTTAAGCATCCATAAACTGCACTTTGTGAAAAAAGTAGAGAAGAATGAGATTAGCACAAGAATGTACTACGTATGGCAACCATGAAAAAACATGCATTAAAAAGGGATATTTTCTTTGAAATCATACTTGATGCTTTTTGACTAAATCTTCATAAAACCTTTAACAAATAGCATTTATATCATTCACTTACATCATATAAACATATTCAAAGACCAAACATTACATAAGATCACATATAGGATTTATTACATTTTTAAGCTACCTTTACCTTAACAGTGAACCATCTTTTCTTTTGTTTGTTAATTTCCCAATAAACCCTTTAGTGATACTTGGTTCAATGCATCACCTTAATGCCACAAGGAAACATACATATCATCTACACAAGACAACTCATACCATCGTAGAAGTATAGTACAACATAGACATAGTTAATTCAAGACTATAAGGACATTACAGTGAACTCCTAGTCATTATGCACATATACTTATTTTACTGCACATAGAACCTTATAAGACCTAACTCATTGTAACAACCCTGAAAATGGATAACCCTTACTACAACCAAGCCAACTAACTTGGGGAGTTAATTGAGCTTGGAAAGGTTGGGACCAACCAAGTAAGGCTCTCGAAAACAAAGATTTAATCGAAGGAGTTTTTACCGGACTTAAAAAGAAGGAATTTTAAGTTTTGAGGGTCTAGGGGTAAAATGGTCTTTTACCAGGCTAAGGGTAGTATCGTAATTAACCTAAATATATATATAATTATTTAATTAATAAGGTGGAGGGTAATTTTGGGTAGAAAGGGATGAAATTGGCTTTTGAGCAAAATCTTGCTCCACCCGGGTTCGAACCTAGGTGGGAGCAAGGATTTAATATGATTTTTTTTTAATTATTATTGGTGAATTAATTTAATAAATTTATAAATAATGGCTGATGTAAAAAGTAAAATCAGATTTTATTATTATTTATTATTTATTTACTTATTAATTAATGTTTTTTAAATTGACTAAGTCTTGCCAACTATCCTAGTTTTAAGATGCACTATCTCACACTATCTCTCTCCCTCAAGCCTAAATCTCTCTCTCTCTCCTTCAAATTATTTTTCTTGGCTGCAAAAACATAATATAAAAACATTAGAAAGCAATCAAAAGTTCTCTAAACTCAAAGAACTTACAAAAACAATATACAAGCAAGCAAGCTAACTTAAGAAACGAACTTTGCATCATCTTCTCGACGGGTTTGTGTTGAAGGTTTAGGGGAGGAGTTTTGTAGCACTTGGAAGGTGTGGAAAGCTACAACAAGGTATGGGTTTTATCTCTTGGAATCCTTTCTCCAAGAGGAATTTCTTTCTACAAAAGTCGACATGTGAAACTAGAGTTGTCCCCTTGAATGTTGAACTCCTTGTCCCTAGTCTCCTTCCGATTTCAATCTAAATTAGTTTAGAAATCATGTTGGTGGTATGTTTGCTGGTATCTAAGTGTGAAATATGATGTTCCTTGTGATTTTATGTTTGGAAATAGAAAGCATGTTCAATGATGTCAACCGAAAATGATGTGGTGCAATGTGTAAAATGTTTGTTGTTGTTCTCTGTTTTGAAGTCTTAAAATGGCTTGTTTGATGATTGGAATTATTGTGCATAAGGTGTGTAAATTGTGATGTTAAATGAAGTGTAAGGTGGCTGATCATAAGTGGAAAAATCTAAGCTAAAACAACAATGAATCTACACCTAAGAATGTGTTACGAATCGTGAAAGTACCTCAAAACGAACGTATGAATGTTGTTAAATAAAGGCTAGAAAATTTAATAAAATTTCCAACACTTGGTGATGGAATTTTCAGCAAGAATACTTGAGGTTGAGAGGTTTAAAAATATATTTAAAATATGTGAGGTCAGTGAGGATTGAACCCAAGACCTCACTACATGAAAGTTGGAGAAAAAAAATGAGAGGTGTGGGATTCGAACCCACAACCTCTCGGCCAAACAAGAGAGTAAGAGGGTAATTTTAAATTAGAAAAATAAATGTGGAGAGTGTGGATTGAACCCACAACCTTTGAATGGATGAGAGAGTTAGGAGAAAAATAAATGTGGAGAGTGGGGATTGAACCCACAACCTCTTGAATAGATGAGAGAGTTAGGAGGAAAGTAAAGGAGAAATATAAAATGAGGTGAATGGGGATTGAACCCACAACCTCTAGGATAGGTGAGAAAGTTAAAAGATAAATTAAGAAAAAAAATGAGCTTGTGAGGGATTGATCCCACAACCTTCTTGCCTTGGACGAAAAATAGAGGAGAAAAGGAAAGGAAATATTATGGGGTTGATGGGGATCGAATTAGGGTCCCCCAAATCTGAAAAATGCAATCACCAAGTTTAAAATAAGATTAAGTGTTATCTAAGGGATTCGAAATCGGGTTCCCTTGCCCAATTTTGTATTGACACATAAGTCATACGTAAGTAAATATTTAATGAATGCTGCCTCTAAAGATCGAAATCAATATCTTGGCATATCTACAAGATGCATAAGTCTTGTACCACATAATCTTGGGTAAACATGAATCACATAGACAAACTATGAATGAAGCCTCATGGATTGTATGTATAGACACATAAGTCTAACATACGTTCAAAAGTAAGTGAACCTAAGATGTATGAAATAAAATGATGAACCCTAGAAGGGTTAAGTATGAGTTTAAGATACACTAAATGGCCAAGTGCATTGGCATATGATGATATGAACAATGAAATGATGAAATGAACAATGAAATAATGAAATAATGAAACCCTAGAAGGGTTAAGTAAGGGTGTGAAACACACCAAATGGCCAAGTGCATTGGCATATGATGAAATGAACATTTACGTAATAAGAGGTGAATAACCATGAAAAGCAAAGGTGCTAATGATGATGAATGTGGTGACAACATGATATGAGGCTAATGTAAATGATGAGAGCAATCTCAAATGAGCCTAAGTAAATGTTACCAATACGTACTCACCTATGAGAGTGTAAGATAATGAAGAGACCAGTCTCTATGAACACTCTAATAAGAGTATTGAGATTAACACACTCAATACGAATGATGAGATGAGAAATCACCTAATGAGCTATGATGTCCTCATACTAGAAGCAAGCTTCCATGACGTATGAGATGAATGTAATGGAATTTTATACTGAGCACCGATAGACTAGCTATGAGCGGTGATGCCTTCTTTCGGGAAGGGCGGAGGTTCACGTAACTCTCATGAGATGAGACTGTCCGGCTTGCCGGGTATGGGTCTCCTTATATCTCCTAGTCTTCGAACCTATACTGCCAATATAGGGATCTGGCGGGGTTAAATTCCCATGTACGCTAGCATGTTTTTGAGTCACTTTGGCCAGTGATTCCACCTCTTTTTGGTGTGGGGGAGACACTGGATTTCATGATGCTCACATGATCTATGTCGGTTAAAGTTAAAGTTCCCAATGAATGAATGAGGCCAGCCTCAAATGATGCACATAATGAAATGAATGATTCCAAAGGTGTTAGGATAGGATAATCAAAAGGTGAGTTAGATTCAAGTAATGACATTAGGTCATTCTTGGTCATTGCACAACGAACCTAATGAAAGTCTTAAACTACATCCTAGGTATAACTGGTGTTTACACTAGCCTATGAATGAAATGAAATGGAGTACGTATGAATGAACGAAGCAAACTCTGTGTTTGCTAAGGAAGATTCCCTATTTGAGGTCCCATCTGTTGAGCCCTCATTTCTGGGAGGTCTTAATGTTAAGTCCATGATTCCAAGGTCTCATGGCATATGAATGAATGACAATAAAGAAGTTATGTGCTACATGCAAAAGGTGTTGTATGCTATATGATATGTGCTATGTGTAAATGTTATGTGCTGTGTGCAAATGTGAAAAGTATGATGATGTATGTTATTCTCATGGCATAACTTTCCTATTCCAAATCTGGAAAGCCCACTGACTTTCCTAATCCAAATTTGGAAAGCTCATTGACTTTCCTAATCCAAATTTAGAAACTTTCCTAATCTCAATTTGGCAAGTCCATTGACTTGACTTCCGAAAATCATGTTGTTAGGAAAGAGCTATTCTTTCTCATGCATGTCCTTGGTGTGTGCTTGCATATACCCATACTTAGTACAAGTGTGTACTAACCCTATACAAACTCTACTATTTTAGGTGCAGGCACAGGTGGACGATAGAGCTACAGGATCATCGTTGCAGTTATCCGGACATCCAGCATTCATCCGAAGTTGGTAGGTCCTCATGCTTTCGAGGATGCTACTATTTTATGTTCTAGCTTAGTTTTAGAGTTGAGCTAGTGGAGCATGTTCCACTAGCGTTTCTTTCCTATTTTATTCAGACTATGTGTTGGTGCCATTTTGACAATTATACAATTAAGATTTATTGAACTATTTCTTTCAGTTGCTTATCTCTTAATGTTAGATGGTTGATGGTGAACAATTACGTATTAATGAGAATATTTTTTTTTAGTGTGTTAGGAAATAAAAAGTTTCAAATTTTTCGCTAAAATTAACCTATGTAAAGTAAGAATAACGTAAGTAGGCTTGTCTGCGACCTCTGAGAGGTCAACGATGCCGGTCTCGTCTGGGGTCTACACTCCGGTCGTGACACTCATGCCCCCAATCTAAGTCTACTAGTGCAATGTACAAGTAAGGCCCCGTAACCTCACACGTACTTAGTAAACCTATCATGAGACCACAAGCTCTTAGATATAAATCATATTTCAACATAGTAAGAGAAGGCCACTTCATTTATGCCAAGCAAGACCTTCATCATATAGTCAACAAGATCAACATTATGCATAAATACTCATATCATGCACATCTTCATAACAAATAGAGAAATACTACAATGTCATACCTAAAGAACACATACATAGTGACATGCATTAGAACAACTTCTTAGAACTTCCTAAGGAGCTACTTGTGCAATATCTAGATGGGTTCATTACTTCCACCTATCCTAAGTAACCTCTCATAAGTCATTCTAGTTAGGGTCCTAGTCATTTACTTCCATTGTCCATTTTACTTTAGGGAAACTATAGCCTTAACCGACATAGACCATGTGATGCTAAACATGGAATCCGGTGTCGTTAAACCCACACCGAAAGAAGGTGGTCTACTGGCCAAAGTAGAATCAAATGTGTTATAGCTTTCTAGGTGGATCCACTAGATAGTATCCTATGGTGGCAACATAGTTATGGAACTTGGAGGTACATGTGAAAACCCTCTTTATGCCTAATGGGGCATTATAGTTATTCACTTATGGAAACCCTCTTATACCAATTGAGGTACTGTGGTAATCCACCTCATGAGATTTATGGTAGACCTTCCTTCCCATATTGGAAAGGGACACACACTCATATGCAAGTTCGCTCGGTGCTAAGCTAAGTTCTCTTTATTAAAAACCTTGATTATCGTTTCTTTAAATAACATAGGTTTAGGATAATCATCCCCTCATATGCTTAACTCGTAGGTCATAGATGAGATTTCATCAACTTAAATCATGTAAAGGATCCCTTCACATGAACATAGCATATGTAAAGCATCATGTAGTTTAGGATACACATGAATACACCATTCAAGTCCCCTGTCTTGACTAGATCGTCATACATGTGTGTGTGTGTATACATATATGTGAGAAAACCCTTCACATAACACCTTAAGACCACACTTGACCATACATACATATTGATACATATAGAAACCAAAACTAGAAGTATCCTATCAAGGTACACATGTGCAATGCATAGACAAAGTCCCATACCCTTGCCCACACTAGTACACCTATCAAGTCATCCTAGTTAATGAAACACATATCATACTTTCATAAACTTCATCTTAACATGCATAGTAGTAGACTCTAGTAAATATGAGAACTACTTTTCATTAGACACTATGAACCTTTACTACCGGTAAGCATGCATAAAGTGTGAGTGTGTGTACATTGGTCACATGATCACAGAATGGCTATCAACATTATATTGAGGAAGCCACCCTCTTAGACCACAATACTCTTCAAGCTTAGACCACACAACACACAATAGCATAGGAGACGAGTAACTTCATAGAACACTTTAAGACTCCTATCATTAACTATTCACACATTCACATAGGGGTACATGGGTAGGGATCATCAACCATTATCACCTAAGACATGGAAGCACCTACACATGATATTACACAGACCTTCACATGCTCATAACAATGGTAACATAACGTAGATTCACAACTCAAATAGAAGACTAGGCACAAGCTACACATAAAGTGATTATCATAACCACTCCTTCATATATTCATAAAATTTTCCTTAAAGTCCATGGTCAACACATATATAATGACACAAAGTAAACACCGCCACCATAAGTGGACCATACCACACAATGCCACTCACGACTTCATCAACATTATTATAGAGGAGTAGAGAAGTACAATAGTATAGCAATTCTTACTAATCCTTTAACCTTTGGTCTCTATTGACCATTAATACTTTTTCACCAATAAGCCAAGTATAGGGAAGTAGCTTAATGTATCATGATCATACATGAAGTTAAGCATAAGCCACTACAAGGTCGTGTTACAACTAATACTATACATTAACATGGTAGAATGTAGAAGAACATAAACCATTAGCCAATTTTACTTGTATGTATTATAGATCATATTTCATCAACAATATCCATCTAAGGCAGTATCTAAACACATACTTCATCACATCAAAATCATGATTACATCTACCCTAGGATTAGGATCACAAAATGACTAGATTAGAGTGAATATGCTACATTAGAGGAACATGAAAGATAGAAGAATATAGGCCAAACCAACATTGAATCACATGAATCACAACTATATAATTCAACAATAATATTCTAGTAAAACATTAGGTACAATCATCCATACACCATTGAATTTCGCATTAGATCATTTAGGAACCAACGTTACAGTGAATTCAAGTAAAACTAAGCTAAACATGTTCAAATCTTCCTTCATTGATCACATGGATCCATTACTTATAATTCAACAACAATTAACGTAAACAACAGTAGATATAGGTGATTCAACATAAGAATATCACAATTCAATCGATAACAAGCCATAATCATATTGCCCATGCAAGGGCTAAATTGATTTAAGGAAGGGACATGGGTTCATCGTGCAATTGAAGTAAATTCACATTCACACAACCATGTTAACATCAAATCATCATGATTTAGTCATTAAAAATGTTTTGAGAAAGAACCCATTGATAGATTGAAGAGGAAGAACTTAATCATATTTTGCTCATTGAAATCTTTGAGATTAACTCTGTAGATGAAAGGATAACTAGAGATAAAGGATCATCATACCTTAATCTTCATGAAGACCTCTAAAACTAGATGAATCACCCATAGAAATCTGAGCTCCAAGCAGTTCTTGAGCTTCACCAACAATGGTGGTTTTAGAGAGAACATTTTTGGTGGGAAAGGTTCAATTTGTGTGAGTTGGTTTGGGAATGGATTGATCACGTTTTTGATCACCTAAATACACCCAAAAATTACCAAATAAATCATGAGGGGTCAGGTTAGCACGTGGGGTGAATTTCCCATTCACCCCTTTAATGAGACAGACTCAGGCAGTAAGTCACAGGACACCATCGACGGAGGCACCTCGGGGCATTGGTCAGTCAACGGACCGTGCCTAGGGCTCCGTCGATTGGTACTTAGCCAAATATTGGCTTGAGACCTGCCCAAGTCAAGTGACAGTCCACGAGACCTGACCAAATGGCTGTTGGTTGACCAACGAGCCGTCGTTTGGTCCGTCGATTGATACTGCCCAGGTAGTGTCTCGACCAGCCTTGGGTCATTCATGTGGGCCCTTTTGCTGGGCCCTTTAGCGGTTGTACCCGGACGTTTCCAACGTAAATACAACCGTAACAAGTTGTGGACATTCCACAAAAGTTTCTCCCAAAACAACCACCAGTAACTCGTCCAAACAGGCCAAGCCCCTTCAAGACACACGTTGAACGTCTTAAGGGCTATCTTTCGAACGCCTTGGACGTTCTTGGTCATTTGACCTCCAAAATTTACGAAACTTCATATACAACCATTTGACATTATTATAAACCATTTTAAGACTTCATAAGCTCATGCATAACACATAATCACATAGAATAACATACGAGGCATTTAGGTGACTTAGTCGTCGAACGTTTCGGTCGACCCTAGACATTTGACTTCGAAATCACCTCAAACTTCATACACTGATTCTAAACCATATAATAAGTCATTTTAGGATGTTAGAACATTAAGAAAAACACGTTAGGGTCTAGACACCCTAACTCATTTTGGGGGTCTTACAATATCCCCTACTTGGGAATATTAATCCTCGAATGACACTTAGAACAGTTTAAAAATAACAAGGACTTCAATGCATCATAGAGCAATTAATCTTATTCATAACATCATCATATAAAAGTCAATGCACCAAACTTTAAAAGGAACACAACTTCACCACATTTAGCACTCAATGCACACAAGCAAGCAATACTTCAATTCACTCACCCCTAAATGCATTAATCAATGAGGATATTATCATGTTCATAGGAGGAACATCCTTATCCTAATCATAACATGGTCATTACACCTTAATTCATTAAGATATCATCTTGCAAGGCCACACAAAGTAGATTACAACAATACCCCAAAACCATTTAAGCACTCACACTTCAATGCACATAGACTTGAGTAAGATACGTTGACAATTGATTCTCACGAGTTAGACCTAGTGCTATGAGGGTCATATCAACCATACCATGCTTAGTTATGTCCATGGAGGAATGTCCATCTATTCAACACACTTACATGTATCATGATTATCACACCCAATCAATCACAACAAACAGGAAGTTATTTTACACAAATGTCAATTTCTAACATAGTATTTACCTTCACAGTTAGCATCACTTGAGAAGAATAACACAAATCATAGGCACACACATTAACACTTAGCTAAACATGCTTTCATTCTTAAAAAGTGAGTCGTCATGCTTCCCAAACCATAGAAGTCACATAATTTTCGAGATACTCCACATATTTCGTTTTAAAGAGACTCTACTTTTCATTATAAGGCTAAACCTTACATATCACATGTGACTAAAACAAAGTTTCCTACTTATCTCATTAAGTCAAGTGTACCATTAGCATGTTAGGATGTACAATACTCACGAGAAACATGTATTTAATAAAACAAATGTCATTCATGCACCTTTGAATCTCAAAAATATCCTTAAGGTAATGTCAATCAATACATACTAAACATATAGGGTTCATGCAACTCATACTTCATGCAAGACTATATTCCTGAACAAGCTTACTATGAATTCATTAGTTTCAAGTTCAAGTAAAAATAGAAGGACAAGGTAGAAAATATCTACAACCTTACCATTTCATCACCATCCCTCACTTAGGGTAAACCCAATTAAGAGCAACTTAACCCATCTTAAAAAGGATCTTAACTTAACAACATTCATTTTTCATTACTTAAAAGTGATTACTACTTTGGAAGGATTTACAGTAAGTTGACATAGGAACACCAAGGTACTCTAAGCCTTATCACCTAGGCAATTTATCCACAATTATAAAGTTAGGTCATCTCATTCAATCACATAAGGTGTTCATACAATACAATAGACACCAAGGTCATATCTTATTAGGGGAAGACAACAAGGAGACTCACAACACAATAAGAAGTTAGAAACAAGTCTACGACTCATCATGCCATAAGACTCTCATTCTTCATTCCAAATAGCAAAACTCCTTTTCACATTCATTATCATGTTCATATACATCAATTCTATACACATTTTTAACAATATCTAATAAAAGGACAATTTAGTTGGTTTCCCAAAAATTTTACAGTAAACTGCCTATCATTATAGTGAACATGCTTCCATATGTAGTCACTAAGCATTTCAAGCTCAAATCATAATATAAAGCTACCATCATGCAACACAATATATTAACACATTATTTCAAAAGACACTCATGACAACCATAATAACTTCTAATCATGCTTCTACTATATCATGCCATGCATTCTTCAACATAACATGCTACTTCACTTATGTCTCATATATAGCCATAATTGTCATCCCAGCATCAAAACATGTTAAAATTCACCTTAAAACATACTCATTCAACCTTAAAACCAAGTTAAGCATTAACTCACCTTCTTCTCCCTCAAGAATAGAGAACAATCTCATCCAAGCAATCACATCTAAAAGACCACCGGACAAGAAAACATAAGAGAGGAATCTTATAGAGTTAAGTTCTATGGCACGATATCGGAATGATGAAGAAGGAAAATTCTATCATCTTATAGACTCTCGTACCATTTGATGTGTGTCTCACCACCAATGATATAACACTCTACTAGACGTGGCAATATGAGACTATTAGAACCTAAGACCACTTTATAAACCTGGATCTGATACCACGTTTGTCACATCCGGGGAGCACCCCCTAGAAGTAACACGGCATACTTGACCTCTCGGAGATCTTATACAAGCCCATAGTTATCATTCATCACATTGACATAGTAACTTTAGTGGAAAATTTAAAACTTTTCATAGCACATCATATGCTAGATTCTTCATCTCATATACAGATAAAACATAAGCCGTAATACATTTATAGACCTTAACTCTCTTTGCCATCTTAGACTTCACAACATTAGAGTACATTAGGGACACGGGCCATAAGACACATTACATAAATTTACAATATTTAAAAACTTTACATTTAAGACATAAGTAGGGAATCCTTGGAACTTAAGGACCCCTTTCCTTGAGCTTGGGAATCACCTACTACACTCCTCAATCATAGACATCCTTTAAGCATCCATAACCTACACTTTCTGTAAAAAGTAGAGAAGAATAGGATTAGTACAAGAATGTACTATGTATGGCAACCATGCAAAAATATGTATTAAAAAGGGACATTTTCTTTGAAATCAAACTTCATGCTTTTTGAGTAAATCTTCATAAAACCTTTAACCAATAGCATTTATATCATTCACATAAATCATATAAACATATTCAAATACCAAACATTACATATGATCACATATAGGATTTATTATATTTTTAAGCCACTTTACAGTAAGCTACCTTTACCTTAACAGTGAATCATCTTTTCTTTTGTTCATTAACTTCCCAATTAACCCTTTAGTGATACTTGGTGCAATGCATTACCTTAAGGCCACAAGGAAACATACATATCATCTACACAAGACAACTCATACCATCGTAGAATATAGTACAACATAGACATAGTTAATTCAAGACTACAAGGACATTACAGTGAACTCCTAGTCATTATGCACATATACTTATTTTACTGCACATAGAACCTTATAAGACCTAACTCATGGCCCCAATCTATGTCTACTAGTGCAATGTACAAGTAAGGCCCCATAACCTCACACGTACTTAGTAAACCTATCATGAGACCACAAGCCCTTACATCCAAATCATATTTCAACATAGTAAGAGAAGACCACTTCATTTATGTCAAGCAAGACCTTCATCATATAGTCAACAAGATCAACATTATGCATAAAGACTCATATCATGCACATCTTCATAACAAATAGACAAATACTAAAGTGTCATACATAAAGAACACATACATAGTGACATGCATTAGAACACCTTCTTAGAACTTCCTAAGGAGCTACTTGTGCAATGTTTATATGGGTTCATCACTTCCACCTATCCTAAGTAACCTCTCATAAGTCATTCTAGTTAGGGTCCTAGGCATTTACTTCCATTGTCCATTTTACTTTAGGGAAACTATAGCCTTAACCGACATAGACAATGTGATGCTAACAATGGTAACATATCCTAGGTTTAGAACTCAAATAGAAGACTAGGCACAAGGTACACATAAAGTGATTATCATAACCACTCCTTCATATATTCATCAAATTTGCCTTCAAGTCCATGGTCAACACATATATAATGACACAAACAAAACACCGCCACCATAAGTGGACCATACCACACAATGCCACTCACGGCTTCATCAACATTATTATAGAGGAGTAGAGAAGTAGAATAGTAGAGCAATTCTTACCAATCCTTTAGCCTTTGGTCTCCATTGACCATTACTACTTTTTCACCAATAAGCCAAGTATAGGGCAGTAGCTTAAGTTATCATGATCATACATGAAGTTAAGCATATGCCACTACAAGGTCGTGTTACAACTAATACGATACATTAACATGCTAGAATGTAGAAGAACATTAACCGTTAGCTGATTTCACTTGTATGTATTATAGATCATATTTCATCAACAATATCCATGTAAGGCAGTAGCTAAACACATACTTAATAACATCAAAATCATGATTACATCAACCCTAGGATTAGGATCACCAAATGACTAGACTACAGTGAATATGCTACATTAGAGGAACATGAAAGATAGAAGAATACAGGCCAAATCAACCTTGAATCACATGAATAACATCTATATAATTCAACAATAATATTCTAGTAAAACATTAGGTACAATCATCCCTACACCATTGAGTTTCGCATTAGATCATTTAGAAACCAACGTTACAGTGAATTCAAGTAAACTAAGCTAAACATGTTCAAATCTTCATTCATTGATCCACATGGATCCATTACTTATAATTCAACAACAATAACGTAAACAACAGTAGATATAGGTGATTTAACATAAGAACATCACAATTCAATCGATAACTAGCCATAATCATATTGCCCATGCAAGGGGTAAATCAATTTAAGGAAGGGACATGGGTTCATCATGCAATTGGACTAAATTCACGTTCAAACCAGCATGTTAACATCAAATCATCAAGATTTAGTCATTAAAAACGTTTTGAGAAAGAACCCATGGATAGATTGAAGAAGAAGAACTTGATCATATTTTTCTCATTGAAGTCTTTGAGATTAACTCTCTAGATGAAAGGATAACTAGAGATGAAGGATCATCATACCTGAATCTTCATGAAGAGCTCTAAAACTTGATGAATCACCCATAGAAATCTGAGCTCCAAGCAGTTCTTGAGCTTCACCAACAATGGTGGTTTTAGAGAGAACATTTTTAGAGGGAAAGGTTCAATTTGTGTGAGTTGGTTTGGGAATGGGATGATCACCTTTTTTATCACTTAAATACACCCAAAAATAACCAAATAAATTATGTGGGGTCAGGTTAGCACGTGGGGTGAATTTCCCATTCACCCCTTTAATGAGACAGACGCAGGCAGTAAGTTACAGGCCACCATCGACGGAGGCACCTACGGGGCGTTGGTTATTCAACGGACCGTGCCTAGGGCTCCGTCGATTCGTACTTAGCCAAATATTGGCTTGAGACCTGCCCTAGGCAAGTGACAGTCCACGAGACCTGACCAACGGGCTGTTGGTTGACCAACGAGCCGTCGTTTGGTCCGTCAATTGACACTGCCCATGCAGTGTCTCGACCATCCTTTGGTCATTCTTGTGAGCCCTTTTACGGGGCCCTTTAGCGGTCGTACCCAGACGTTTCAAACGTAAATACAACCCTTTAAAAGTTGTGGACATTCCACAAATGTTTCAACCAAAACAACCACATGTAACTCTTCCAAACAGGCCAAGCCCTATCAAGACACACGTTGAACATCTTAAGGGCTATCTTTCGAACGCCTTAGACGTTCTTGGTCATTTGACCTCCAAACTTCACGAAACATCATATACTACCATTTGCCATTATTATAAACCATTTTAAGACTTCATAAACTCATGTATCACATATAATCACATAGAACCACATACGAGGTATTTAGGTGACTTAGTCGTTGAACGTTTCGGTCGACCCTTGACGTTTGACTTCCAAATCACCTCAAACTTCATACACTCAGTCTAAACCATATAATAAGTCATTTTAGGACGTTAGAACATTAAGACGAACACGTTAGGCTCTAGAAACCCTAACTCATTTTGGGGGTCTTACACCTAGGACCCACAAGGGGCCCTAGATGAAGGGCCCAAGACTTAGGGAAAACTGCCAAAAAGCAGTGACCAACGACGACCGTAAGGACAGTCCGTTGGTCCATCAATGGTCCGTCGAACTAGGGCGTCGATTGTCCTTGAAGTTCAAGGTTGCCAGGCTCCATTTGGAGCTAAGTCCCAATCCACGAGACCCTACCAACAGTCTGTTGATGCACAGACGGTCCGTTGGTTAAGGTATCATCTGTGAGGCCTGTAAATCTGTGACATTGCTGCCAAACTTGGTGTATTTTATGTAAATACACCCCAACTCTTTTAAGACCCTAGGATGATATTTTTAGTGTTTTTAGGTTATATTAAGTTAGTTTTAAACCCTAGACCTAGACAACACCCCTCACTTCAAAAATTCAAACTCTCTCTCTAAAGACAAACTCTCTCAAGACTCCATTGAAAGCTAAAGATCAAGGAAGGAAAGAGGGATGGTTGGATGTGTCTCTTCATAAAAAACTCTTCGGTTTTTCTTTCTTAGTGAGGTATGGTATCCATTCTTGAATACCCTTTCATTCAAGAAGCCATTTCCAATGAATTTCAAAAAGAGGTTTTCAACCCTAACTTCTATTATCTTCAACCCAATAAGGGTCTTGCATGAAAATTTTTCTAATGATAAATTAATGATGTTATTAATGTTAGTTGGTGATTCTAATGCTAAAACCCTAATGAACTCATGTTAAAGATTCCTTTTAAATTGTGGTTTATGAAATGGGTCAAATGAGCATATTTATGTATAAAATGAAATTTGGTTTTATTGTGCTGTAATGGTGGTTTAGCTACTGCCCTAAGGGCCTTATTATGATGAATTAATGATAAAAAGTTTATAGATTGTTATCGCTTAGTAAATTGAAGAGTTGCCTATATCGTATTATGCTTATGATAAATTGATCTTGAGTGGTATGGTCCACCTTCTTGGTGGCGGTGCTTATTTGGTTAATTGGTGATGTTTAATATGTATTGATAATGTAATATTGAAGGTCTAAATAGTAGAATGAATAGAAATGGTAAATGGGTTTTGTTTTGTGATTGTGAAGCTTAAATGGTATGTTTGACCTAGATTTTGGTCTAATTGAAGAATGTGACTAAGTGAAGTATATAAAGTGTGTAAGATGTTAAATGAAAGTCTAAAGCATGTTTAGAAGTAATGTATATGAAATGATGCTTATATGCAAGGTGTGCTTACATGTACACACACACACTTTAAGTGAATGAATGAAGCTATGTTTAGTAAGAAGGGGAGTCTTGGGGTGGGCACTCTTCGTGAGTTGAGATGAAGAGTCTAGTAGCAACCTCACTATTTCCTAATGAGCTTTCCTAGATAGGTTGGAGGATGAATGCAATTCTTGAGTTGAGATGTGGCATTCACTAGTTATCCTTAACCTATAGTCTATTATGTGAGAATCTGTGGGGAGTTATGCCTAGCACCGAGAGGATAGGAAGAAGAGGTGGAATACGCTTCGTGATTTGAGATATCGTATTCCCTTATACCTTTTGAGATGAGTACTCCTCGTTAGTAGATAATGAGTCACTTAGTAGCAATCTCCCTATCCCTTAACTATGTGCCCAAATAGGTATAGCTATTGGAAAAGCAATGTAAAAGCTAAAAAGTATGACCTTACTCTAGGCAAGTGAGGATCCCTCATCTGATTGGGTTTAATATCGGGATTCCATCTAGCTCTCATGGTCTTTGTCGGTTAAGCTAACCCCCCACAAAAGTATTGAAAATGATAAGTTCTCTAATTAATGTGTTACCTATGTGATTTGATCGAACTAAGTCTTCTAAAAGAACGTGCTACTTAGGGTAGGTGGTGGTATGGGATGCTACCTATCCATTGCACTCTGTACGACTTTCCGAAAGGGAATACTTGGTGACAAACCTTCTAAAATAATGTACTACTTAAGGTAGGTGGTGGTATGGGACGCCATCCTACTCATTGCACTAAGTAGGCATTCCGAAAAGGAAGTCTTTGGTGTTTTGTTGGGTGTTATTCTATTGTATTGCCATTGAGTGGGTGCTTGTTATCCCGAGGTGAGTATGCCGAAAGGAAGGAAGTCTTGAGGGTTGCTTTTGTGTGTATTGATGAAGGTATATGTGTAATTTCTTCATGTCTTACCTAAGTGAGTCTTACGATTACCTTGGAAGGGAAACTCCTACGGAAATGATGCTTATTCCTCATTGGCAATGCTTTGGAAGTTTCACCATTTTAGAGTCTAGGTAGTTCACTGTTAAGTGTATCTTTTGTCAACTTGTTGTAATGTGCTCAAATACTTGGGAATCCATTAGGAGCGCTAGTGGGAGTGGTAGTGTGGGATTCTACTCTCACATTGCACTTAGTGTGACCTAAGAGTCCTATTGGAGGAGAGTACTTATGTGAAATTATATGCTCGAGTCGGTTCACTGTATGTTTTGGTGTGCTTACTGTAAAGTGTATTGTTGAGGTAAAATTATGGAAGTTCTTCTTTAAGTGTTTAATGATGCTTCTTATGTTGTTTTGTTCCTAAGTTCATGAATGTTTTATTAGATTGGCATGAATGCTTATTTTTGCTAAAAATGTCCCTTTTACATTTTTTTGCATATGCCATACTTAGTACATTGTTGTACTAACCCCATACTTTTATATTCCTTATGAGTATAAGTTGGAAGCCTTTTCGAGGATCAGAGTTGAAGATTAGGAACTCTATCTCTCAAGAATTTGGTATGTCCTCATATATTCGAGAACATAGTTTATGTTTCTTAGTTTCTTCATTAAAACTTATTTATGTATTTCCTTTTATCTTAAAGGGTCGTGTCCCTAAGATTTTAAGTTGTTTCTTTAAGATGGCTTGTGACGACAAGATTTCCTAGTATTTATGAAAAGACTTATTTTATTATTATTATCGTGAAAAGTTTTAATTTTGACTACTTTTCATGCTTTATGTTATGGACGAGAGTTGAAGGGCTTGTACGAGACCACAAAGGGTCAAGTACGCCCGACCATGATTCGAGAGTAAGCCCTAACTTCTAGGGGGTACTTTCGGGTCATGACATATATTATTTGAGTTAGAAATGCTTATGACTACCTATGGGGCATGCTACCCTAAGAATATGTGCTTAAAAGTGTTCAATGTTTCCCTTTGTATATATGTGGTCCTTTGTAGTATCCTAGTATGGATTGGAGCCCATTGTATAGAGTTAATCCTAGGTGTGAAGGTAGTATGTTTGTCCTTGTAGGGTGATGATGAGGGTTGGATTTACCTAGAAGTCAACTTACAGTAATGTCCAAATAAAAATAAGAAATTTTAAGGCTAAGTCTCCTCTATTGTTTCCCCTAATATTGTATGACGTTGGTGTCTATTGTATTGTATAAAAACCTTATGTGGATGAGTAGTATGTGTAACAATCCTAAAAATGAATAAGATAAGAAATGCTAATTTGTCAAGAATGCCTACGATTAGACCAGGGTTCGCACGGATTGATGCGCGTAGAACCAGACCTCGGAACCCTTGCTACAGCCAAGCCAACTAACTTGGGGAGTTAGTTGAGCTTGGAAAGGTTGGGACCAACCATGGGAACAACACCAAGAACAAGTATGTTTTTTCTCTCTTGGAATCCTTTCTCCAAGAGGAATTTCTTTCTACAAAATTCAATGTATGAAACTAGGGATGTCCCTTAATTACGCAAGAAAAAGAAAAGGGGTCAAGGGGATTCGATATGGGGTATATTGGCTGAGAAAGGAGAGTGCAAAAATCAAATAAATAAAATGGGAGGCGTGGGAATCGAACCCACGACCTCCAGGCGGCGAATGAAGTGAAATACAATTAAAAAAAAGGAAGTGTGAGGCGTGGGAATCGAACCCACGACCTCAAGGCTGGAAAAGAGAAGGGCGAAATAAATAAGAAAATAAAGTGAGGTTGTGGGGGCTCGATCCCACAACCTCACTGCTAAACGCCTAGTTAAGTTAATTTTAAATGAAAATAAAATAAGGAAGCTGTGGGGGTTCGAACCCACAACCTCACATCCCCTAGCGAAATTAAAGAATAACTAAGGAGAGGCTGTGGGGGTTTGATCCCACAACCTCATAGTCTATGCGAAATTGGACAAGGGGGATTAAATAAAAAAATAAAAAGGGGGTTGTGGGGGTTCGATCCCACAACCCTTCGGCCAAATAAGAGGAGAATCTAAGGAGAAAAATAAAGATAGAATGTTGATGTTGGGGCTCGATCTAGGGTCCCAATGTCATGAAGAATAAAAATAAAGTCAAGGAAAAATGTAAGTATTGACCAAGGGGTTCGAACTTGGGTTCCCTTTCCCAAATTTCCGTATTGATACATAAGTCATACGTGAATTGGATGTTCAAAAATAATGCCACCTACTTGGATCGAAATCAAGATCTTGGCATACATACAAGATACATAATTCTTGTACTACATAATCTTAGGAAGATATGAGTCACTTAACGAACTATTAATGAAGCCTTATGGCTTGTATGTATACACCCATAAGTCTAGCATACGTTTAAAAATAAGTGAACCTAAGATGTATGTAATGAAATGAAGTAACCCTAGAAGGGTTAAGTACGAGTGTAAAACACACTAAATGGCCAAGTGCATTGGCATACGATGAAACGATTATTATGTAATGAAATGACGAAACCCTAGAAGGGTTAAGTAAGAGTGTGAAACACACAAATGGCCAAGTGCATTGCCATATGATGAAATGAACATTCACGTAAAATGGGGTGAGTAATTATGAAGAGCAATGGTGCTAATATTAATGAATGTGGTGACAACATGATATGAGGCTAATGTAAAAGATGGGAACAATATCAAAATGAGCCTAAGTATATGTTACCAAAACGTACTCACCTATGAGAGTGTAATTTAATGAAGAGATCAGTCTCTATGAACACTCTAATGAAAGTATTGAGATTAACACACTTTATACTAATGATGAGATGAGAAATCATCTATTGAGCTATGATGTCCTCATACTAGAAGCCAGCTTCCATGACGTATGAGTTGAATGTAATGGAACTTTATACTGAGCACCGATAGACTAGCTATGAGCGGTGATGCCTTCTTTCGGGAAGGGCGGAGGTTTACGTAACTATCATGAGATGAGACTGTCCGGCTTGCTGGGTATGGGTCTCCTTATATCTCCTGGTCTTCAAACCTATACTGCCAATATAGGGATCTGGCGGGGTTAAATTCCCATGTACGCTAGCATGTTTTGGGTCACCTTGGTTGGTGATTCCACCTCTTTTCGGTGTGGGGGAGACACTGGATTTCATGATGCTCACATGATCTATGTCGGTTAAAGTTAAAGTTCTCAATGAATGAATGAGGCCAGCCTTAAATGATGTTTATAATGAAATGAATGATACCAAAGGTGTTAGGTTAGGATAATCAAGAGCTGAGCTAGACTCAAGTAATGACACTAGGTTATTCTTGATCATTGCACAGAAAACCCGATGAAAGTCTTAAACTACATCCTAAGTATAGCTGGTGTTCACACTAGCCTATGAACAGAATGAAATGCAGTACGTATGAATGAATGAAGCAGACTTTGTGTTTGCTAATAAAGACTCCCTAGTTGAGGTCCCATATGTTGAGCCCTCATTTTGGAAAGTCTTAATGTCAAGTCCATGATTCTATGGTCTCATGGCATATGAATGAATGTTATAAAAGATGTTATGTATTGTATGCTATATGATATGTGCCATGTGTAAGATGTTATGTGCTGTGTGCAATATGATAAGTATGATGATGCATGTTACTCTCATGGCATGACTTTACTAAACCAAATTTGGAGAGCTCACTGACTTTTCTAATCCAAATTTGGAAAGCTCACTGACTGTCCTAATCCAAATTTGGAAAGTTCACTAACTTTCCTAATCCCAATTTTGCAAGTCCACTGACTTGACTTTCCATAATCATGTTGTTAGGAAAGAGTTATCCTTTCTCATGCATGTCCTTGGTGTGTTCTTGCATATACCCATACTTAGTACAAGTGTGTACTAACCCTATACAACTCTACAATTTTAGGTGCAGGCACAGGTGGACGCTAGATCTACAGGTTGACGCTGAAGCTATCCAAACGTCGAGCATTCATCCGGACTTGGTAGGCCCTCATGCTTTCGAAGATGCTTGTCCATTTATATTCTAGCTTAGTCTTAGTATTGAGCTAGTGGAGTATGTTCCACCAGCGTTTCTTTCCCGTATTATTTCACACATTGTATTGGTGCCATTTTGGCAAGTATACAGTTATTGCTATATTATACTATTTCTTTCATTTGATGATCTTAATGTTAAATGGTTGATGGTGAACAAATTATGAATGTATTAGAAATGATTAGTAGGTATGTTAAGAAACCAAAAAGTTCAAATTTTCAGCTTAAAACTTTGATGAAGTAAGAATGACGTATGGAGGCTTGTCTGCGACCTCTGAGAGGTCAACGACGCCGGTCTTGTCTGGGGTCTAGATTCCGGTCATGACAGTATGACCTAACTTGATGATTGGGGGATAATTCGCATAGACGATAAGGTTTAGAATGCCTTGGTTCACTTACTAATTCCTTCTAAAGTGGTAATCACTTTTAGGTGATGAAATATGAATGTTGTTAAGTTAAGATCCTCTTATGTTTGGGTTAAGTTTCTCTTAATTGGGTTTACCCTAAGTGGGGAATGGTGACGGAGTAGTAAGGTTGTAGATATTGTCTACCTTGTCCTTCTATATTTGCTTGAGCTTGAATCTAATGATTTTTTGTAAGATTGAATTTTTTATTGACACTACCTTAAGGATATTTTGAAGATTTAAAAGTACTTCAAAAATGAATGTTTATTAACTTCATGGTTTTCTAATTTTGATTTGCATCTTCATATGCTAGTTGTGCATTTGACTTCATAAGATAAGGTAAGAAACATAGTTTTAGTCACTATTGATATGTAAGGTTTAGTCATATAATGAGAAATTGAGCCTCTTTAAAATGAAATATGTTGAGTCTCTTGAAAACTATGTGACTTGTATTGTTTAGAAAGCATGATTGCAGGCTCACTTTTGAAAAGTGAAGGCATGATTAGCTAGTGTCCTTGTGTGTGCCTATGAATTATGTTATTTTTCCCAAATAATGCTTACTGTGAAGGCTACTACTATGTTAGAAATTGACATTTTTTTTAAATGGCTTCCTATTGTTGTGATGTGTGTTGTGTAATTTAACATTTACACTTCACTAGGAAGAAACACATGAGCATTTCTTGGTTTAAAAGTTGAGAATTTCTCATTTTAAAAAGTAATTGACCTTGTGCCTTGCTTGGGTGTGAGCTCATGAAACATAAAAGAGTGTTCAGGAGAAGGAAATTCCTCCTTAAGCATGACTAAGCATGGTATGGATGAGTATGACCCTCATGGCACTAGGTCTAACTAATAAATATCCTTGTTGTATCAATTGACTCAAGTCTATGTGCATTAAAGTATTAGTGCCTAACTAATTTCTTGAGTGTTGTTGGAATCTGCCTACGTGTGATCTTAAATGATGAGCTCTTAATAAAACAAAGAGTAATGACCATGTTATGATTAGGAGTAGGATGTTCCTCCTATAAATATGGGAAGTACCTAAGTGTTTGATGTGATGAGCATAAGTGAGTGAAAGTGTGGCTTGCTTGTGTATGTTGAGTTCTAATTTGTTTAAAGTTGTGTTCCTTGTATGTATGGTGCATTGACTTCTATGTGATGATGTTATGAATATTGTGACTTGCTCCAGGATTCATTGAAGTCCTTAATGTGTTTAATATGCCCCAAGTGTCGTTCGAGGAGGAAAGTTCCAAAGTGGGGTATATTGTAAGACACCCAAAATGAGTTAGGGTGTCTAGAGCCTAAATGTTCATCATAATAGTCTAAGGTCCTATAATGGTTTATAATGTGGTATAGAGGCAGTATGTAAAGTTTGAGGTGATTTGGAAGTCAAATGTCAAGGGACGACCAAGATGTTAAAAGACTAGTCGCCAAAGGGGCCTTAGGTGCTTTTATGTGTTTATGAGTGTGTCATGGGCTTATGAAGTCTTAGAATGTGATATAATGATTTTTATAGTCAGTATATGTAGTTTCATGAAGTTTGGAGGTCAAACGTCCAAGAACGTCTAAGACGTTCGAGAATCAGCCCTTGAGACGTTCATGTATGTCTTGATGGTGCCTAGCATGTTTGGACGTGTTGCCTGTAATTTTATTGGGTGAAACTGATGTGGAAGGTCCTTGAATTTTTAATGTTCAAATTCACGTTGGAAATGTAAGGGTACGACTTCCCAAGGGGCCCTCAAAAGGGCCACAAGAAGGACCCAAAGGTTGTCGAGACACTGCCAAGGCAGTGTCAATCGACGAGCTCTATTGACGCCTATTCAGTCCATCGACGTCCCGTTGATTTGGGGAATAGGTTGACACTTAGCCTCAGGAGAAGCTGGACGCCCCGTCGTCCAATCGATGCTATCTGTCGATGGTTGCCTGCAACTGCATGCCTACGACTGTTTTATTTAAGGGGTGAATGGGTAATTCACCCCACGTCCTAACCTGACCCTACTTTGTTTATTTCATTATTTTTGGGTGTATATAAGTGATAAAAAACGTGATCGACCCATTCCCAATCCAATTCACACAAAATAGACTTTCCCTCCAAACATTTTCTCCCTAGAAACCTCCATTGAAGGTGAAGCTCATAACAACTTCAAGCTTGGATTCCCATGGATTCTTCATCAAGTTTTAGAGATTTTCATCTAGATAAAGGTATATTTATCCCTAATATCTAGTTAATAATTCATATAGAGAGTCCTCTTCAAAGTTTTCAAAGAAGTTCAATGATCAAATCTCTTCTTCTTCTTCAATCTAGCCATGAGTTCTTTCTAAAAACGTTTTTAATGGCTTAATCATGATGAATTGATGAAAATGTATTGGTTTTAACGTAATTTTAATCCAATTGCATTGTGAGTTCATGTCCCTTCCAAAACTCGATTTAACCATTGCATGGGCATTGTGATCGTGACTTGTTATTGATTGAATTTTGATTCTATTACGTTGAATTGCTTATATATACTGCATAGTATGTGTATTGATGGTGAATTGTTGATGAGTGACCATGAACATGAAGGTTTGAAGATATGAACAAAGCTAGTTTAGATCTCTATGTGTTCACTGTAAAATTGCCTTAATAATGTATAAATGTGGAATTCAATTATGCTAAATTGATTGTTAACTACTGCCTATCATGTAGATAAATTATGAATTATAAGTAATGGATCCAATGTGAATCAAGGCTTGAGGATTAGATAATATTGATTCATGTTGTCCTATCTTCTATAAGTTGCTAATGTAGTTCTATGTATCTCGACTCCATGGTAATTGGTTTATGATTTTGTATTGGGTTAATTGTACTTTAGCTACTGCCTATAATATATTATAATAATGAATTATGTTTTGTTATCCAATGTGGATGATGCTTGGAGACTTGATCTCTATTTCCTCTCTATTGTAATTCTATGATGCTCACTGTAATCTCGATTTCTTGGCAATTGTAGTAGGATTTCATTTAAGTATGGTCTCTTTAACTAAATCCTTCTATGTGTATTATTGATTAATTGTGAGTATGACAAATTGATAATGAAAGTAAGGAAGGTTGTTCTCATATTCACCTTTATCTACTACTATGCATTTTAAGCTTATGTCTATGAAAGTATGATATATGTTCCGTTAACTAGGATGACTTATAGGTGTACTAGTATGGGCAAGGGTATAGGACCTTGCTTATACATTGCACATGTGTGCCTTGATAGGATCGTTCCTAGGTTTGGTTCTCTATTTGCATGAATATGAATGTATGGTCATGTGTGGTTTTAAAGTGTTTGTGTGAAAGGAGACTTCACATATATGTATACACATACATATGAATGATGATCTAGTAAATAGAGGGGCCTTGAAAGGTGTGCTCAAGAGTACCCTAAAACTAGATAGGCTCTTGAATATGATATAAGCATATGAGGAGTAAATATCCTAAGCCTATGTTTTATGAAATAATGTTATAAAGTCTTTTCAATAAAGGGAACTTAGCTTAGCACCGAGTGAACTTGACGATGAGAGGTGTTGTCTTCCCTTGGAGGAAGATTCACCATTGGGTTCCCTTGGAGAAACATTCACCTATGGGTCCACAGGAGGTGTTGACTTTCCTTGAGAAAGACTCACCCATGGTTGCTCATGAGACGATGCTCCAATGCTAATAAACATTTAGAGAATTATGTATATCTCTTATTCCATAAACTATGCTTTCCACATAGGATCTAGCAAGTGAATTCACTTAGTATGCTAGGATATATGTTAAGGTTCTACTTTGGCTAAGTGGAACACCTTCCCTTGGTCTAAGGCTCTACAGCACCAAATTCCATGTTTAGCACCCATGGTCTTAGTGTCGGTTAAGTCTATAGTTTCCCTAAAGTAAAATGGACAACGGAAGTAAAGTAAAGTAAAGTAAAGGGACCATAGCTAGGATAACCTAAGAGAAGATACTTAGGATTGGTGGAAGTAATGAACCCACCTAAACATTGCACAAGTAGCTATCTAAGGGAGTCATAGGAAGGTGTTCTAATCTATGTGACTATGTATATGTTCCTTATGCATCACTTTGTAGTATTGGTCTACTCGTTGTGATCAAATGCATGGTATGAGCCTATATGAAGTGGTCTTGATGTACATGCTTAATTTTGGTCTTAATGACTATATGATGAAGTTTATTGACATGAATTAAGTTGTCTTCACTGACTTATTGATGTATGAATTTGATGGTAAGGCTTGTGGTCTCATGATAGGTCTACTAAGTATGTGAGAGGTTATGGGGATTCACATGTACATTGCACTAGTAGATTTAGATTGGGATTATTAGTAAGGTCTCACAAGGTTCTATGTGAATTAAAATAAGTATATTGGCATAATGACTAAGAGTGTACTATAGGGTTTTTATGGTTTTGACTTAAATGTGTCTATGACGTATTATTCTTCTATGATTGTATGTGTTGGGTTATGTAGATTTTATTTATTGTTTCCTTGTGGCTTTAAGGTGATGCATTGCACCAAGTATCAGTAGAGGGTTACTTGGGAGGTTAATGAGTTAAAGGAAAGAAGTTCACTGTTAAGGAAAAAAGCTTACTGTAATGTGAAAAGAGCTCACTGTAAAGTGACCTCAAATGTGACTTAAATTCTATATGTAATTTTATATGATGTTTGGCCTTTGATTATGTCTATATGAAGTATGTGAATGATATAAATTCTATTGTATCAAGGTTTTATAAATATTTCACAAAAAGGCATGAAGTATGATTTCAAGTAAAAGGTCCCTTTTAAATGCATGTTTTTGCATGGTTGTCATACTTAGTGCATTCTTGTACTAACTCCATTCTTCTCTAATTTTTTTACAAAGTGTAGGTTATGGATGATCAAAGGATGTCTCTATAATTGAGGATCTTGATATGTGATTCCCAAGCTCAAGGAGAGGAATCCTTAAGTCCAAGGATGTCCTAATGTTAGCTTAATGTAAAGTCACATAAATTGCATAGTTATGTATTATGTTATAAGGGTCGTATTGTACTCTTATGATTTTGTGTATAGGAAGTCAAATAGACTTAAGGTCTAAGTATGTAATATGATATTTTATACATATGAAGTGAAGTTTCTAGCATATAATTGTGCTATGAAAAGTTTTAAATTTTCTGTTAAATTTACTATGACAGTGCGATGAATGATAACTATGGGCTAGTATAAGACCTCTGAGAGATCAAGTACGCCATGCTACTTCTAGGGGTTTCACCCCAGATGTGACAAAAGCCTCTTTTATAAACCTCATGCTTTGATATCACGTTTGTCACATCCACGGAGAAGCCCCTAGAAGTAACATGCTGTACTTGACCTCGAAGAGGTCTTATACAAGCCCATAGTCATCATTCATCGTATTGTCATAGGTAAATTTAGCGGAAAATTTAAAAAACTTCTTAGCACATCATATGCTAGAAACTTCACTTCACATATATAAAATATCATAAGTAATATATTTAGACTCTAGTCTCTGTTTTGTCATCCTAGACTCAACCTCATAAGAGTACATTAGGGACACGCCCCTTACAATATAATCATAAGTATATAATTACAAGACTTTAAACATGACTTGACATTGGACATCCTTGAATCTTAAGGATTCCTTTTCCTTGAGCTTGGGAATCACATATCAAGCTCCTCATCATCTAAAAACAACCTTTAAGCATCCATAACCTACACTTTGTGTAAAAAGGTATAGAAGAATGATGTTAGTACAAGAATGCACTAAGTATGTGAACCATGCAAAACCATGCATTTAAAAGGGACATTTTACTTGAAATCATACTTCATGCCTTTTTGAGAAAATCTTCATAAAACCTTTATACAATAGCATTTATATAATACTGATACATTATATAAGCATATTCAATGGTCATCAATAATATAAAATCACATATTACATTTAAGGCATTTTGGAGTCACATTACAGTAAGCATACTAACTTTACAGTGAACTCCTATCTCTTACAATGTACTTCTTCTTTTAACTCATCAACCTCCCAAGTAACCCTCTAGTGATACTTGGTGCAATGAATCACCCTAAAGTCATAAGGAAAACCATACATACAACTTACATAAGCCAATACATACCATCATAGAAGTATAATACATCATAGACACATTTAAGCCAGGACCATAAGAGCATTACAATGAACTCTATTCAATTTACACATATACCAACTTCACTTCACATGAATCACTATAAGACGTTACTCATAATCCCAATCTCATCGTTCTAGTGCAATGTACATGTGCAGTCCCATAACCTCACACATACTTAGTAAGCCTATCATGAGACCACAAGACTTAACATATCCTTCATATACCAAACACAATACTATAGTCAACCACATACCCTTCAAGTAGGAACTTAGTCACATAGTCATATTAGAACATATCATGCACATCATCACATCATGTAGACAGTAACACAGTGTCATGCAAGAGAACTATAAACATATGCACATACATTAGACCACCATCCTAGGACTCCCTTAGAGAGATAATTGTGCAATGCATAGATGGTTCATTACTTCTACCTATCCTAAGTACCTTCCCTTAGGTTATCACAGTTAGGGTCCCTTACTTTAATTTACATCCATTGTCCATTTTACTTTCGGAAACTATATTCTTAACCGACATTAGGACCATGGGTGCTACATGGAATGTGGTATTGTAGAACCTTACACCAATGGAATGTGTTCTTACCTAGCCAAGGTAGAACATTAACACATGTTAGCATACTAAGTGAGATCACTTGCTAGATCCTATGTGGCAAGCATATTTATGGAACTTGGAGGTACATGTGAAAACCCTCTTAATGCCAAATGGGTCATTATAGTTATTCACTTATGGAAACCCTCTTTATACCTAATTGAGGCATTGTAGTTATCCACCTCATGAGTATTATGGTGACCTACCTTCCTACAATGGGAAGGGACACCCCTCATCTTCAAGTTCACTCGGTGCTAAGCTAAGTTCCCTTTATTGAAAAGCCTTTATTAACATTACTTTGTAAAATATAGGCTTAGGAGATTGACTCCTCATATGCTTATCTCATAGGTCATAGATGAGAGTTCATCAACCTAAATCATGTGAGAAATCCCTTCACATGGACATAGCATATATTAAGCACCATCTAGTTTAGGGTACCCTTGAGAATACCATTCAAGTGTCCCTCTATTGATTAGATCATCATTCATATTTGTGTGTACATATATGTGAGAAAACCTTTCACATAACACATTATAGCCACACATATTCATACCTCATTTCATTCATGCATAAGTGTACACGTGTAACGATATGAGTAATCCTTTCATATAAACACATTTAGACACCATGTATAATCATACTTCATCATACCACATAATTCACATTATAGCATATAATACACGTTCATAACATACTCATGTATTCATATTCATGTACATAGGAAACCAAACCTAGGAACTATCCTATCAAGGCATAGATGTGCAATGCATAGACAAAGTCCCATACCCTTAACCATACTAGTACACATATCA
Source organism: Solanum sitiens (assembly GCA_016801875.1). Taxonomy (NCBI): domain Eukaryota; kingdom Viridiplantae; phylum Streptophyta; class Magnoliopsida; order Solanales; family Solanaceae; genus Solanum; species Solanum sitiens. The sequence continues at coordinate 146,195 of JABWTJ010000201.1, forward strand.
TGTCTTCCTAGTTAAGGGAACACATAACATAATTTCATAGACATAAGCATAACATGTATAGTAGTAAACATTAATGCATATGAGAATACTCTTTCATTTAGACACCATGATCCTATACTACTTGTAAGCATGCATGAAGAGTGATGGTGTGTGTACATTGGTCAACATGATCACATAATGGCTATCAATAAAACGTTGAGACAGCCACTCTCATAGGACCATAATACACAACTAAGCATAGATCACACAATACCATTTAGCATAGGAGACAAGACAATCTTCACATTATATTTAAGACTCCTAACCGTAGCTATTTATGCATTCACATAAGGGTACATAGTTAAGGGTAATCAATCCTTAATACTTCATTAGTGGAAAAACCTACACATAACCCTAACATAACCATTTACATGATCATAACACTAGCAACATAACCTAGATTCACAACTAGAATAGAAGACTAGGCACAAGTTACACATAGTGTGATCATCATAACCACACACTCATATATTCATAAATTAGCCTTAAATGCCATAGTAAACACATATATAGTTATGATAAAGTAAACACCGCCACCATAAGTGGACCATACCACACAACGCTATACAAGGCTTCATCAACTAACATTACTATAGAAAAGTAAAAAAATAGAGAAATAGAGAAATAGAGAACCTTTTACCCAATTCATCCATCTTTGATCATCATTGATAAATACTCACCATCTATACACATTATCTATATAGGTCAGTATCCAAATGTACATCAACATAAGCGAAATCATACTTAAATCCCTATAAGATCATGATACCAACATAGGCACTAAGCTATCAATTCAATAGAGAGTAGAGGAAGTATGCAATCTTACGAATTCACCAAAGCTTTTATCATCAATCATAATCCATAAACAATGTACATGTAGGACAGTAGCTAAAGAAGTACCAACCTAATCTAAATCATGTTTCATCAAACCTAGAATCGAGATGGTTAAAAGCATGTAGATCAATCCTTACCAATACTCCTTTGATTTGATCATAAATTATTCATACCAACAATTCATCCATCATATCAACCTAGGCAGTATCTACAATGATCTTTACTCAATCGAAATCCTACAACAATTGTCATAAAGTCGAGCTTATAGTGAACAGATAGAAACATAGGCTAGTCTTATTCAAACATTCATATATTGATACACATGGATCATTCATCAATAATTCATCATCAATATACATAATAAACAGTATACATAAGCAATTCAATGTAATAGAATCACAATTCCATCAATACAAATTCACGATCACAATGCCCATGCATAGGGTAAATCGAGAGTTGAAGAGACCATGGGTTCATAATGAAATTGAATTGAAATTTACATTAAAACCAATAAATTATCATCTATTCATCATGAGAAATCCTCTGAAAACGTTTTGATAAAGAACCCATGGCTAGATTAAAAGATTGAAGGTTTGATCAAGAAATCTCCTTGAAAACGTTGAGAAGGACTCTCTAGATGGAAGATTAACTAGAAATGAAGGATCACCATACCTTAATGTAGAATACAACCTCTGAAAATTGATGAATAACTCATGGTAATCCAATATCTAAACTGTTCTCGAGCTTCACCTTCAATGGAGGTTTCTAGAGACAGTTTGGTTTTGGAGGGAAATCTAATTTGTGAAGAATGGATTGTGAATGGGGTGTTAACGTTTTTTATCATCTATATACACCCAAAAATAACCAAATAAACCAATTAAGGTAAGGTTAGAACGTGGGGTGAATTTCCCATTCACCGCAAATTAAAACAGTCGCCATGTAGTAGCTGCAGCCTGCATCGATGACCAGCCATCGACGCCCCTTTGGCCAATCGATGGACCATTTGTTGCTTCCGTTGTTTTGGTCTTAGGCTTTCCTTTGGCTGAGACTTCCCCAGGAAAAGTTTTTATCGATGCCTCACCATCGACAGGCCGTTGGGGGACTGACGAGTCATCCTTTGACTTCGTTGATTGACACTGCCAAGGCACTGTCTCGACAGCATTTGGGTCCTTCTTGAGGGACTCTTGCGCGGTCCTTGGGTAGTCATACCCAGATGTTGCCAACGTAAATATACACGTTAACATGTCAAGTACCTTCCACATCAGTTTCACCATAAACGAACACGCAAAACACATCCAAACATGCAAGGCACACTCCAGACACACATATATGTCTCAAGGGATAACTTTCAAACGTCGGACGTTCTTGGACGTTTGACCTCCAAACTGCATGAAACTTAATATATTGTCTATAAAAACCATTATAACTCATTTAATTACTTCATAATATCATGACATACATATATAAGCACGTATAGACACATGAGGCACATAGGGGACTAGTCGTCGAACGTCTTAGTCGTCCCTTGATGTTTGCCTTCCAATTCACCTAAATCATTAGTCACTGCCTCAGTACCACATTATAATCCCTTTAAGAAATTTAGACCCCTATGAAAAGCATGTTAGTCTCTAGACACCCTAACTCATTTTGGGGGTCTTACAATTCAAATGACAAAGCCGAGCTAGGTGCATACATAGTCAAGTACATGGCTCAAACATGGTACAATCAATGGAAAGACAATAGGGTTTTTAGAGCAGGTCCCATGAGTTTGTAAATCTTTAGGAGGGCATTTATTGATAGTTTCTTCCCAAGGAAGAAAAGAGAGGCAAAAGTTGAAGAGTTTATCAACCTTCCTCAAAGAGGTATGAGTGTGCAAGAATACTCTTTGAAATTCAATAAGTTGTCTAAATATGCCTATTCTTTGGTGTCTAATCCCCGAGATGAAATCAACCATTTTTTGATGGGTGTGTCTGATGATCTTGTGGAAGAATATCGTGTGGAAATGCTTCATGAAAACATTGAAATTTCTCGTTTGATGGTGCATGCTCAACAAGTTGAGGAGAGTAGGCTTAAGAGGAAAAATAGGGAGGTCAAGAGGTCAAGGTCTATGATGGAGGGACTTCTAAGGGTAAGTTGGAAATTCAAGACAAGACAAAGTTTAAGAAGAGATTATCCAACCAAGGTTCTAATTTCCCAAGGTCTAATAAGGATAGAGTGTCTAAACCTAACCCTCAAGAAGGAAAAGGTGGTGGTGCTCAACGTGAGAAAACTAGTTGTGCCTAATGTGGTAAAAAGTATATTGATAAATGTTTAATGGAAACAGATACTTTTTTTGTTGTGGAAACAATGGTCATAAGGTTAGAGATTGTCCCATGGTCAAGACTCAAGGTATGGAGAATAATAAAACACAAGGAAGAGGTCAAAGTTCCTATGCTCCTAAGAAGAGCCGCTTCTAGGATCTCAAATATAGAGGTGATCAAGAGGGTTATCCCGATGTTGTTACCAGTATGTTGCAAGTATTTACAATTGATTATTATGCATAACTAGATCCCGGTGCCACTTCATCTTTTGTAAGTTCTTCGGTGGCTATGAAGTTTGATATGCTCTCCAATGTCTTAGTTGAACCTTTTTGGGTTTCTACCCTAGTGGGTGACTCTGTTGTTGCAAAAAGAGTCTATAGGAGTTGTCCCATATTATTGTCCAATGAGTTATTTTATTTGATATTGTAGAACTTTATATGTTGGACTTTGATGTAAAATTGGCGATGGATTTGTCACATGCTTATTTTTCATCAATTGATGGTTGAACAAGGGTAGTCAATTCCAATTTCCTAATGAACCCGTGTTAGAATGGATGGGGGGAAACTCAATCCCTAGAGGTCAAATTATTTCATGTCTAAATGATTGTAAAATGATTTCTAAGGGATGTCTCTATCATGTTCTGAGGGTCTAGAACCGTGAATATTAAGATCCTCTTTTAGAGTCGGTCCCCGTTGTGAAGGACTTTCCAAAAGACTTCCCTGATGACTTGCCTGGAATTCTTCGCTGATGACTTGCCCGGAATTCTTCCCGAACATAAAGTAGATTTTGGCATAGATTTGATGTCGGATACTCAACACATATCAATTCCTCCATACCGGATAGCTCCGGCCGAGTTGAAAGAGTTGAAAGCTCAACTCTAGGATTTTCTAGATAAGGGTTTTATACAAGCAAGAATATATCCATAGGGCGCTCTGGTATTATTTGTGAAAAATAAAGATGGGACTCTGAGAATCAGTATTGACTACCGACAATTGAACAAGGTCACTATAGAGAATAAGTACCCTCTTCCTAGAATTGATGATTTGTTTGATAAACTCCAAGTGCGAGTTGCGTTTCAAAAATTGACTTGAGGTCAGGTTATCATCAACTTAGAGTAAGAGGAGTTGACATTCCTTAAACGTCTTTCCAAACAAGATATGGTCAATATGAGTTCCTAGTCATGTCTTTTGGTCTAACAAATGCCTTGGTGTCTTCCATGGACCTTATGAATAGGGTGTTCCAGAATTATGTTGTTTGATTTGTCATTGTCTTCATTGAGGATATCTTTATATATTCCAAGGGTGAGGATGAACACATGTGTAAGACCCCAAAATGAGTTAGGGTGTACAGATCCTCACATGTTCAAATAAGCTTGTTAACATGTTAATTGAGTGTTTTAAAGTATGCATGATTGATTTAAAGTCATTTGGAAGTCAAACGTGCAAGACGTTCGAAAGTTAGCCCTTGAGACGTGCATGTGTGACTGAGTGTGCCTAGCTTGTTTGGATGTGTTGCGAGTATTTTTTGAGGTTCAAAACTGGTATGGAAAGTCCTTGACATGATAAGGTGTGTATTTACGTTGGAATTGTTCGGGTACGAATCTCCAAGGGCCCCGCAAAAGGCCCTCAAGGAGGACCCAAATGTTGTCGAGACACTGCCTTGGAAGTGTTAATTGATGGAGCCAAATGATGCCTCGTCAGTTGCCTTATGCCCCATCGACGAATCGTTTGTTGCTTTCGTCGTTTGGGTCATACGCTGTCCTTTGGCTGAGACTTCCCCAGGCAAAATGTCCATCGACGCCTCACCATCGACAAACCATTGGGGGACTAACGAGCCGTCCTTTAACTTCATTGATTGACATTGCCAAGGCAGTATCTCGACAACCTTTGGGTCCTTCTTGAGGGCCTCTTGCGCGGTCCTTGCGGGCTCGTACCCAGACGTTTCCAACGTAAATATACACCTAACATGTAAAGGACCTTACACATAAGTTTCACCCAAAACGAACACATAAAACACATCAAAGCATGCAAGACACACTCAAGACACACATATACGTCTCAAGGGAAAACTTTCGAACGTCTTGGATGTTCTTGGACGTTTTATCTCCAAATTTCATGAAACTTAATATACTGTCTATAAAACACCATATTAACTCATTTAAGTACTTCATAATCTCATGACATACAAATATAAGCACGTATAGACACAAGAGGCACATAGCAGACTAGTTGTCAAACGTCTTAGTTTTCCCTTGACGTTTGACTTCCAATTCACCTAAATCATTAGTCACTGCCTCAGTCAACATTATAAACCCTTTTAGCAATTTAGACCCTTATAAAAAGCATGTTAGGCTCTAGACAACCTAACTCATTTTGGGGGTCTTACAGTTAAAATGACAAAGTCGAGCTAGCCGCATGCATACTCAAGTATGTGGCTCAAACATGGTACAATCAATGTAAAGACAATAGGGTTTTGAGAGAGGGTCCCATGAGTTTGTAAACATTTAGGAGGGAATTTCTTGATAGGTTCTACCCAAGGAAGAAAAGAGAGGAAAAAGTGGAAGAGTTCATCAACCTTCGTTAAAGAGGTATGAGTGTGCAAGAATACTCTTTGAAATTCAATAAGTTTTCTAATTATGCCTCTTCTTTGGTGTCTAATCCTATAGATGAAATGTAAGACCCCAAAAATGAGATAGGGTGTCTAGAGCTTACCATGTTCATCTTAATGTTATAAGGTCCTAAAATGCCTTATTATATGATATAGAGGCAGCCTACAAATTTTGAAGTGATTTGGAAGTCGAACGTCAAGGGACGTCCAAGACGTTCGACGAATAGTCGCTTATGTGCCTCATGTGTGTATGCATGCCTAAATTGTATGAAATGAGTCTAATAAGTCTTGAAATGGTTTAAAATGATGCTTAAAAGTTTTTATATGAAGTTTTGTGAAGTTTGTAGGTCAAACGCCCAAGAACGTCCAAGGGGTTCGAAAGATAGCCCCTGAGACGTTCATCGTGTGTCATGTTGGGGTCAAGGCTGTTTGGACGTCTTGTAGGTGTTTGTTTTGGATGAAATTTATGTGTAAGGTCTATAACATGTTAAGGTTTGTAATCGCATTGGAAACGTCCGGGTAGGACTTCTAAAGGGCCCCACAAGAGGCCCCAAAAGAAGGACCCAAGGCTGCCTAAGACACTGCCTAGGCAGTGTCCCTTGACGGACCCAACGACGGATCATTGGTCCCCCAACGGCCCGTCGAGAAGGTCTCGTCAATGGGGACTTGCCTTGGAAAGGTCTTAAGCCAAGATTTTGGCCAAGTCTCAGATGACGGAGGCCATGACTCCCCGTCATGGCCTTGACGCCCCATCACTGCCTTCGTCGTGGGTGCGTGCAAGTTCGCAGCCTGCGTTCTGTTAATTAAAGAGGTGAATGGGAAATTCACCCCACGTCCTAAACTGACTATAATGGGTTTATTTAGTTAATTTTAGGTGTATATAAGTCTTCCAAAACGTGATCAACTCATTCATAAATCCTCTCACATGTTTAAAGCCTTTCCCTCCCAAAAATGTTCTCTCTAAAACCACCATTGTTGGTGAAGCTCAAGATCTGCTTGGAGATGGATTTTATATGGATGAATCATGAAGTTTTAGAGGTTTTCATGTAGATAAAAGTATGGCAATCCTTCATCTTCAAGTAACCTTCCACTTGGAGAGTTCTTCTCAATGTTTTTACAAAGAAAACTTATGATCAAGTTTCCAATCTTCCAATCTAGCCATGGGTTCTTTCTCAAAATGTTTTTAATGATTTAATCATGATGAATTGAAGTTAATACAGTTATTTTGAATGTGATTTCACTCCAATTGCATGATGAACCCATGTTTCTTCCAAAATTGGCTTAGCTCTTGCATGGGCTTTGTGATTACGGCTTGTTCTTGATTAAATGGTGATTCTCTTACATGGAATTGCTTGTGTTTATTGTTAATTACGTTAATTGATGGTGAATTGATGATGATCATTCCATGATGATAAATATATGAATTTTTGAGCATGAATAGCCTATGTTTCTACATGTTTTCTCGAAGTCGATTGTGAGATCGGTTGTGTAGACTCTTGATTATGTATGAAATGTTGTAGCTACTCTTTTAGGGTGATGTAATGGATGAATTCTGTAGGTATAAATCATAAGTTTAAATTAATAAAGGTTGTAGGAATTGATCTAGATTCATTTAGGCTATGAAGTCAAGAAGCTAAGTGTGTGATGTATCTCAAATTGTGATTTGATGAAGCATGATTTAGTGTTGATTTCTTATCTAATTAGCTACTGCCTAATGAGTATATTATTGATGAAATATGAATGATGATAAAACCCTTAGATAGTTCATAGTATTGGCAAAGTCTTCTATACTCTAGCAAATCGATAAGCCTAAATGCCTATGTTGTAATTCTAATCTTGAAGGTATGTGATCATGATTTAAATATGGTTAAATGTAGGTTTAGCTACTGACTTAGACTTATACATGTATGAACTATGATCTAAAATCAATGTAAGGTAAGTTAGCTAATGATATATGTTATCCTACTTTCCTAGTATGTTGATATGTTGTATTATGTTATGGTATAATCTTGGAGCTACTTGTACATGGCTTCTTATATGTTTAAAGTGCATTTAGCTACTGCCATATATGTGTTTTATTGATGAATAAGGTGTATTTATCAATGATGATCAAAGGGTGAGAAATTGGTAAGAATGCTTATTTCCTTTACTCTTCTACTTCTCTATTCCTTTATAGTAATGTTGATGAAGCCTTGTATGGCATTGTGTGGTATGGTCCACTTATGGTGGCGGTGTTTACTTTATTGTCATTATATATGTGTTGACATTGGCCTTGCAGGCAAATTGATGAACTTATGAACATGTGCTTAAGATGATACTATGAGAAGCTTAAGCCTACTTTCCTATTATAGTTGTGAATTAGGTTGTGTCTATTGTATGAGCATGTGTATATTCATGTTAGGGTATAGTATATGTGCTGACCTTGATGTGTGCAAATGGTTAATAACCCCTTCCCTATGTACCCCTTATATGAAAGTGTAAATAGCTAAAGTTAGGAGTCTTGGTTATATTGTATATATTGTCTTGTCTCCTATGCTATTATGTGTTGTGTGCTATGTTCTTGGAAGTGTAATGTGTTCTAATAGGGTGGCTGACTTAAGAAGTTATTGATAGTCATTATGTGATCATTTTGGTCAATGTACACACATTCTCACTTACATGCATGTTACAAGTAGTATAAGTCATTGTGTCTAAATGAAAGGTAGTTCTCATATTCACTAGTGTCTACTACTATGCATATTAAGGTGATGTTTATGAAAGTATGATTTGTATTCCCTTACTAGGATAACTTGATAGGTGTACTAGTATGGGCAAGGGTATGGAACCTTGTCTATGCATTGCACATGTGTATCTTGATAGGATAGTTCCTAGGTTTGGTTTCTTATGTATATGAAGGATAATTATATGAACATGTTTTGAATATGATGTATATTATATGATGAAGTATGAATGTGTATAGTGTCTTCGTAGGTTTATATGAAAGTATTGCTCATATAGTTATGCCTATAGACTTATATATTGATATATGAACATGTGTGACATTATGTGTTATGTGAAAGGTTTTCACACATCTATGTATACACTCACACACATGGATGATCTAGTTAGTGAGAGAGGCCTTGCTAGGGGTGCCCAAGAATACTCCAAAACTATATAGGTGCTTGAATATGCTATAAGAATATGAATGATGAATATCCTAAATCTATGCTTTTACAAATAAATGATAATAAATGCTTTTTCAATAAAAGGGAACTTAGCCTAGCACCGAGTGAACTTGTAGATGTGAGGGGTGACACTTTCTTACATAAGAAAAGGTAGGGTTCATTACGGTCCTCACGGGGTGGATAGCCTCATCACCCAACATAGGGTGTAGAGTTGATATTTCCATGAATCCCCCAAGTTCCATGAACTATGTTGCCACCATAGGATACTAGCTAGTGGATCCACCTAGAAAGCTATGTTATGTTTACTTCTACTTTGGCCGGTAGACCATATTCTTTTGGTGTGGGGTTTTATGACACCGGATTCCATGATTAGCACCCATGGTCTATGTCGGTTAAGGTTATGGTTTCCCTAAAAGTAAAATAGACAATGGAAGTAATTGAATAGGATCCTAACTAGGAGGACTTAAGGCAAGTTACTTAGGATAGGTGGAAGTAATGAACCCATCTAGACATTGCACAAGTGACTCCTTAGGAAGTCTTAGGAAGGTGCCCTAATGCATATGATTATGTATGTGTCCTTTATGTATGACATTGTAGTAATTGTCTATTTATTATGAAGATGTGCATGATATGAGTCTTTATACATGATTTTAATCTTGTGAACTATATGGTGAAGGTATTAGTTGACATAAGGGGAGTTGTCTTCTCTTACCATGTTGATATATGATTTGGATGTAAAGGCTTGTGATCTCATGATAGGTTTACTAAGCGTGTGTGAGGTTATGGGGCCTTATATGTGCATTGCACTAGTGGATCTAGATTGGGGACATTGGTTAGGTTTTATAAGGTTCAATGTGAAGTAAAAGAAGTGTGTGTGCATATTGACTAGGAGTTCATTATAATGTACTTGTAGTATTGGTTTAACTATGTCTATATTGTACTATACTTCTATGATGGCATGTGTTGTTTTGTGTAGATGCTATGTATGGTTTTCTCTTATGTTCCTAAGGTGATACATTGCACCAAGTATCCCTAAAGGATTACTTGGGAGGCTAATGATTTAAAAGGAAGAGTTCACTGTAAAGGTGATGGAGCTCACTGTAAAGTGACCTCAAATTGTACTTAAATTCTATATGTGCTTTTCTATGATGTTTGACCTTTGATTGTGTTCCTATGAAGTATGTGGATGATATAAATGACATTGATAAAGGTTTTATGATGATTTACTCAAAAATGGCATGAAATATGATTTCAAAGGAAATGTCCCTTTTAAATGCATGTTTTTGCATGGTTGTCATACTTAGTGCATTCTTGTACTAATTCCATTCTTCTCTACTTTTTACACAAAGTGTAGGTCATGGATGCTTAAAGGATTTCTTTAATGGTGAAGAGCTTGATAGATGATTCCGAAGCTCAATGAAAGGAATCCTTAAAGTTCAAGGATGTCCTACTTATGTCTTTAATGTAAAGTCAATAAATATTGTATAGTTATGTAATGTGTCTTATGGGCCTTGTCCTTAATGTACTCTAAAGTTATTGAGTCTAAGATGGCAAAGAGACTTAGAGTCTAAATATGTATTATGACTTATGTTATATACATATATATATGATGTGATGTTTCTAGCATATGATGTGCTATGAAAAGTTTTAAATTTTCCTCTAAATTTACTATGCCAATGCAATGAATGATATGAGAGGCTTGTCTTAGACCTCCGAGAGGTCGACGACGCCGGTTACAATCCAAGATTGTACACTATCTTCTAGGGTTTGGTTTCGGGATGTGACATGAAATTAACCATCTTTTGATGGGTGTGTCCAATGATCTTGTGGAAGAATATCGTGCAGCAATGCTTCACGAAAATATTAAAATTTCTCGTTTGGTGGTTCATCCTCAACAAGTTGAGGAGAGTAGGCTTAAGAGAAAGAATAGGGAGGGCAAGAGGGGAAGGTCCTATGATGGTGGTACTTCTAAGGGTAAGTTGGAAATTCAACACAAGACAAAGTTTAAGAAGAGATTATCCAACCAAGGTTCTAATTTCCCAAGGTTTAATAAGGATAGAGTGGCTAACCCTACGCCTCAAGGTGAAAAAGGTGGTGGTGCTCAACGTGAGAAAACTAGTTGTGCCCAATGTGGTAAAAAGCATATGGGTAAATGTTTAATGGAAACAGATACTTCTTTTTGCTGTGGAAAGAGTGGTCATAAGGATAGAGATTGTGACATGGTCAAGAATCAACGTCTGGAGAGTAATCAAACACAAGGAAGAGGTCAATGTTCCGATTCTCCTAAGAAGAACCGCTTCTATGCTCTCAAATCTAGGGGTGATCAAGAGGGTTATCTCGATGTTGTTACCAGTATGTTGCAAGTATTTACAATGGATTTTTGTGCATTTCTAGATCTCGGTGCCACTTCATTTTTTGTAACTTCTTCGGTGGCTATGAAGTTTGATATGCTTCCCAATGTCTTAGTTGAACCTTTTTCGGTTTCTACCCCAGTGGGTGACTCTGTTTCTATAAAAAGTGTATATAGGAGTTGTCCCATATTATTGTCCAATAAAGTTACTTTATTTGATTTGGTAGAACTTGATATGTTGGACTTTGATGTAATATTGGGGATGGATTTGTTTCATGCTTATTTTTCTTCAATTGATCGTTTAATAAGGGTAGTTAATTCCAATTTCCAAATAAAACCGTGTTAGAATGGATGGGGGGAAACTCAATCCCTAGAGGTCAAATTATTTCATGTCTAAAAGTTTGTAAGATCATTTCTAAGGGTTGTCTCTATCATGTTGTGAGGGTCAAGAACTGTGAATAAGAGGATCCTCTTTTAGAGTCGGTACCCGTAGTGAAGGACTTTCCGAAAGTCTTCCCTAATGAATTGCCCGGAATTATTCCCTGATGACTTGCTCGGAATTCTTCCCCCCAAAAAATAGATTTCGGCATAGATTTGATGTCGGATACTCAATACATAACAATTCCTTCATACCGGATAGCTACGGCCAAGTTAAAATCTCAACTCTAGGATTTTCTAGATAAGGGTTTAATACAAGAAAGAATATCTCCATGGGGCGCTCTAGTATTATTTGTGAAAAATAAATATGGGACTCTCAGAATCAGTATTGACTACCGACAATTGAACAAGGTCACTATAGAAAATAAGTACCATCTTCCTAGAATTGATGATTTGTTTGATCAACTCATAGGTGCGAGTTACGGTTCAAATATTAACTTGAGGTCAGGTATCATAAACTTAGAGTGAGAGGAGTTAACATTCCTTAAACGTCTTTCCATGGTCAATATGAGTTCCTAGTCATGTCTTTTGGTCTAAAAATTGCCTCGGTGGCTTTCATGGACCTTATGAATAGGGTGTTCCAGAATTATGTTGATTGATTCGTCATTGTCTTTATTGATGATATCTTGGTATATTCCAATGGTGAGGATGAACACATGTGTAAGACCCCAAAATGAGTTAGGGTGTCAAGATCCTCACATGTGCCAATAAGCTTCTAAACATGTTATTTTTTTTAAATTATGCATGATTGATTTGAAGTCATTTGGAAGTCAAACGTCCAAGAACGTTCAAGACGTTCGAAAGTTAGCCCTTGAGACCTACATATGTTACTGAGTGTGCCTAGCATATTTGAATGTGTTGCGAGTATTCTTTGATGCTTAAAGTGGTATGGAAAGTCCTTGACATGTTAAGGTGTGTATTTACGTTGGAAAGGTACGGGTACGACTCCCCAAGGGCCCCACAAAAGGCCCTCAAAGAGGACCCAAAGGTTGTCGAGACACTCCCTTGGCAGTGTCAATCCACGGAGCCAAAGGACGCCTCGTCAGTTGCCTTACGCCCCAATGATGGGGGGGGGGGGAGTCGTCCAAGACTTAGGCTTGTGAAGGATCAAGTCATTTGACAAGCCCCAGAACCAAACAACGGCCAGCAGTACGGTCCGTCGTTGGACCTACTAGGCATCGATGTAGCCTGCAATTAACTTCGAGGCGTGCTGTCTCATTAAGGGGTGAATGGAAAATTCACCCCACGTCCTAACCTGACCCTAGGTGGTTTATTTGGTTATTTTTGAGTGTATTTATTTGGTTAAAAACGTGACAACCCCATTCCCAATTCATGATTCAAAATTAGACTTCCCTCTCGCAAAATATCCTCTCTAGAAATCTCCATTGGAGATGAAGCTCATAAACAACTTGTAGCTTGGATTCCCATGGGTTCTTAATCATGTTTTGGTTTTTTTCTTCTATAATGAGGTATGGTGATCCTTCATCTCTAGATAACCTTTCACATAGAGAGTTCCTTTCAATGTTTTCAAAGAGAATTCATGATCAAACTTCTTCTTCAATCTAGCCATGGGTTCTTTCTCAAATTGATTTCAAAAGCATAATTTTAATGAATTGATGATTAGCTACTCATTTGAATGTGATTTTCAATCCAATTCCATGCTGATTCATGATATCTTTAAAACTCTTGATTTTAGCCTATGTATTGGTTATTATGATCTTGATGTTAGGAGGATTATAATGTGATTCAATGTGTTAAATTTATTGTTAGCTACTGCATGTCATGTAAATTGATGATGAATTAGATGTACTGGATCCAATGTGGATCACGGTTTGAAGATTAGGTAGTATTGACTTATGTTCTTCCATCTTCTATAGATTGCTAATGTAGTTTCAATGTGATCTCGATTCTATGGTTAATAGAAGTAGGATTTTGTTAGGTTATGATCTTTTTTGCTACTCTCTCATATTGATATTATTGATGAATTGTGTGTATTCATCATTCATAATCAAGCATGGTATATTGGTAAGTGATCTATGCTTCTCTACTTTCTATTGAATTGTTGATGTAGTGTACATGCGAGTATCATTGTCACATCCGGGTTAACCCCCTAAACGTAACCAGCGTCGTCGTCCTGTTTGAGGACTAAGACTAGCCCCTTAGTTATCATCATCGCATTAACAAGTCAAAAAGTACAGAAAATTTAAAACTTTTAACTCTAACTAATTGGAGGTTTACATAAGCCTCTACATACACGTAATAATATTATTATCGAGTATACATATACCCTTCGTATAAGAAGATTACTTAGTCTTCTACTTTTAGTTCACATACATATATATATAAGATAAAATTAGAGTCATAAAATCCGTCTCATCTCATAACCATCTAGAATGACAATGTCAAATGGGCATAGCCCTACACCAACAAAAGTAAGCCACATATAGGCTTTATACAACTTGACTTCAAATGAAAGGATAGATTCGACATAAGTGTCTTAATATCTAAGCAAATCCATAGGTAGAATATTGGCATTATCCTCGGGAAAATGAGGACCTACAAATTGGATGATAAGAGTATTCAAGCCTCCTTCTCAATCGCCTCGAACAAAACCTCAATGATCGGAACCTAAATTCTTTTGGAAAAAGGGAGAAAACGGGGTTAGTAAGCAAGATGTACTAAGTATGAGATCATATGCACATATAACAACCAAACATGCTAAAAGAGACATTTAGTGAAATCATGCAATTTTACCTCTTTATGCACAATCAACAAGCTATACAAATCATTAAGTCATGTTCAATCAAATCAAGCGACTATATGCATATCACATACTTGAACCCATATACCCATATAACCCTATCATCAAGTAATCATGTCACAAGCAAGAATAAGAGTTTATCATATAAATAGTAAAGCAAGACAACCAATCATAATCCTTATAAAGCCACAAGTGGAATGACTACAAAGCCCCATAACCTTACTTAATCAAGTATCCAAATAAGAATCATAAATAGTAACTCACTTCACATAATATAACCTTCACTACACATAAGTTCATACTTTGACAATAAAGACCATTTACGTGTTCATAAGCATCATAATCATCATTTGAAGTCATCTATCTTTATCATCATATATAAACATAATATTGACCTCCTAAATTTGCTATCAAGGCAAACTAGTGCAAGGCATAAGTAGAGTCACATACCCCTACCTAAGCTAAATCAAACCCCTAAAGTCACTTTAGTTAGTCTATACATCATTACTTCATTTTAGTTTAGGGAACACTTGCCTTAACTGACATAGACCAGATGAGCTAATGTGAAATTCGGTTTTGTAAGACCTTTCATCGATGAAAGGTGGTCTACCGGCCAAGGTAAAACCTAACATAAACATAGCTTTCAAGGTGGATCCACTACCTGGCTTCCTATGGGGGCAACGTAGTTTAAGAACTAAGAGATAGGTGATTCCCTCTACATACCATTTGCTAATTGGGACCTCATCACATGGGAATCAATGAAATGAGTATCCCTCAATGGAGAGTCAACATCACATATAAAACTAAAGGGTAACAGTTCCTCTATTGGAAAGTCATCACCTCCCATTGTCAAGTTCACTCGGTGCTAAGCTAAGTCCATTATTGAAATTTCATTAATCTTTATTCATCTTTCATAACGTAGTTTAGGTCATAGGTTCTAGCCCTTGTATAATCATCATCATCATAGCTCAATAAGAATTGCATGTGTAATAGTCCTTTCATCACAACTCATATAAGTGAGGTTAACACTTTACATATCACATCATAGTAGGGCACATTGATACACATCACCGTCCTTATAACATGTACACCCTAAGAAACCTCACAACAAAAGTTAAGACATTTCAATTAAATCATCATACCATCCTATCAATCCTAGATAAGGCATACTCCAACACAACATCATGACTTAATCACAATTTACCACAAGTTGAAGTAAGAGATAGGAATTACAAGACTTACCAAACCTCCTCCATAGTTCATCATAAGGGCCGTACAATCAACCCACAACTCAACCCAATTACGTCATCTCATCAATGTAATTCAATAAGCAACATGATAATAGAGTTAGAAGAGTCACTGCACCATAATTCTATACTAAACCAAAGCTTTGAAACAATATACTTAGGCCAATCTTCTTAACCTAGATCCCTACTCAAGAATTAGTATGAAAGAATACAATTCATCAAAACTTGTCTATGATCAGTGTAATTACATTATCTATTAGTGATTTAACCAATAATCAAGTCAATGAATCAAGCCCAACGTAATTCACATCAAGATCAAACCTAGGGTTAGGGGTTAAGGGCCATACTCTACAATCTAGACCAAACCATCTCAATTCATCATAATCAAGTTACAATACATTATAATCTTTTCATTATCTCCTAAAGAAACATAAACAACTCAATTCATGACATCAAACTCGTAATTGAATGAAACACATATGAAAACTCAACTTTTGAAAAACCTTTAAAGGAACCCTTTAAGAAAAGAAGTCTGAAAGGTGAAGAGATCCTATACCTTAACGTTTTGAAAAAGATTTGTAGATGAATTCGTCCCTTTCCAGCCCCTAAAGCCCTTCCTTAGGTAGTCTCCAATGGTGTCTTCCAATACAGAGAGAACGAAGAGAGAAGATAGAGAGTTTGATTTTTGAGTTCTAATTAGATTGATTGGGGTTTGGGATTTTATATGGGAGTTAAGTTAGTTAATTATTCTCCCCTTAATCCCTAACAAACCCCTAAATCATTTAATTAGTGAATAGACTTAACCTTAAAAACGTGCAGCATTTAAGACCCTCACAGACGGAAACCCATCGACGGGCCCTCTGTGAGTCTACAGACCTCACCCCACTCTCGTCCTGCACATCCGTCGATGAGTTCAGAGACTGTGCAGGCAAGGGGCTTCCGCACCATGGCTAAGTGTGGGACAACGGTGGTTCGACGCCCTGTTTGTCCACACACGGGCTGTCTCTTGCTCCGTCGATGCACACTGCCAGGCAGTGTCGTTTCAAACGTGAGGGTCCTCCTCAAGGGCCATTGGTTGGTACTTGGGGAGTCGTACCCGGACGTTTCGACCATGAAATAACTCAAACACCTATTTTCTACCTTTTTACCATTTTTCATACGTTTTCGACTCCTACAAACTAGTCAAACATGCTAAGACACATTAGTACCCTTTTGAACCAACTTCTGGACGTCATGGACGTTCTTGAACGTCTTGGTTCTTACACTTCTTAACTGACCTAAATTCATTAAAATAGACTTAAAACAGTACTTAGACCTCATTATCTCTTTGTTGGGTTTACGACACATCTTGAGAATTTGAAATGTTACATTATCCCCCCCCCCCCCCCCCCCCGCCTTAGGAACATTCGTCCCCGAATGACACTAAACACTCTTTTGAAGGAAGGAATAGACTCAAGACTAGCGGATCAACCATTCAACAATATCAAATCAACATGAATCATGTCATTTCAACAAGGCAATTCCAAAACTCCAATTACCCCACATAGGCTCAAACATTTCATCATGAGGTATTTTCCTTATCACAACACACATGAGCTCAATATACATTTCATGAGTCAATTAGCACAAAGTTCATCTTATCAACATACTACATATAATTTCATAAAGACTCATCATATCAAAATGCACAACATAACTCAAAACAAGCAAGAAGCAAAATTTCAAGTTTCAAAGGCAATATTATAGTAACTTCACTGTAAAGATTTAAAAAAAAATGCATGTTTTTGCAAAACTTCACCCAAAAATCAAGAAACAACAATTTCTAGTCATATTCATATTATTAAAAAGAATGACTAACCTTAATTCTCAAAAAGATTAGGGTAACGGGACTTCATGTCGGCCTCGGCCTCCCATGTTGCACCCTCAACTAGGTGATTTTTCCATAATACTTTTACGGAAACCACCTCTTTGTTCCTCAATCTCTTTACTTGCCTATCAAGAATTTGGAACCGAACCTCTTCATAAGAGAGGTTATCCTTGACACCAAGACCCTCAATAGGAAGAATGGTTTAGGGATCACCGACACACTTTTTCAACATAGAAACATGGAAAACCGGATGAACCAAAGCCAATTAACTAGGCAACCTCAACTCATAGGCAACCTTACAGACCTTTTGCAAGATTTCATAGGGCGCCACATAACGAGGGCTAAATTTCCCCTTCTTGCCAAATCTAACAACCCCCTTCATAGGTGAAATTTTCAAATACACCTTATAACCTTCTTCAAACTCAAGATCCCTCCTCCTATTATCGGTATAGGACTTTTGCCGACTATTGGCCGTTTGCAAGCGATTTCTTATAATATGAACTTTTTCCAAAGTCTTATAAATCAAATCGGGACCAAGAATTGAAGACTCACAGACTTCAAACCACCCAATAGGAGACCTACACCTCCTACCATACAAGGCTTCATAGGGAGCCATGGAGATGGATGAATGGAAACTATTATTATAAGAAAACTCTACCAAAGGCAAGTTCTTATCCCAACTTCCTTTAAAGTCAATGACACAATCTCTAAGCATATCCTCAAGGGTTTGAATAGTATGTTCCGCTTGACCATCCGTTTGGGGATGAAAAGCGGTAATCAACTTCACCTTAGTACCCAACCCTTTTTGAAACGACCTCCAAAACCTAGATGTGAATTGTGCACCCCTATCCGATATGATGGATAACGGAATACCATGGAGACACACAATCTCATCTATGAAGATCTTAGCATAATCCTTCGCCAAATAAGTAGACTTGACGGGAATAAAGTGAGTGGACTTGGTCAACCTATCAACCACCACCCATATGGAGTCATATTGCTTTTGGGTCTTGGGCAAACCTACCACAAAATCCATATTGATGTCTTCCCACTTCCAAGTAGAAATTTCGATCTCTAGTAGTAAGCCTCCCGGTTTTAGATGTTCGACTTTGACTTGTTGGCAATTTGGACACTTAGCGACAAATTCTACTATGTCCCTTTTCAAACATTCCCACCAATACACGTACCTAAGGTCATGGTATATTTTTGTTGACCCCGGATGAATGGAATAGTGGGACCCATGAGCTTCTTAAAGGATATGATTCCTCAAATCATCAATATTAGGAACACATAATCGCCCTTGATATCTCAATACACCATCGCCACTTAAGGAGAAAGACTCATTTAATTTGCCAAGAACCGATTCTTTCAACTCCATTAATGGTTTATCAAGGTGTTGTTTGGACTTCACCTCAACAACCAAAGATGACTCAGAGTTGTGATGGACCATCACACCACTATTTGAAGAACCTTCAAATCTTACACCCAACCTAGCCAACCTATGAACCTCTTTCACTAGGTCCTTTTTGGCTTCTTCAACGTGAGACACACTACCCATAGACAAATGGATTAGAGCATCCGCTACCACATTCGCTTTGCGAGGGTGATAGAGAACACTCATATCATAGTCTTTGAATAACTCAAGCCATCTTCTTTGTCGGAGATTCAACTCTTTTTGGGTAAACACATATTGGAGACTTTTATGATCGGTGAACACATCAACATGGACAGCATATAAATAATGCCTTCAAATTTTTAAAGCAAATACCACGGCCGCTAACTCAAGATCATGAGTGGGACAGTTCTTATCATGCACCTTGAGTTGCCTAGAAGCCTAGGAAATAACCTTCCCATGTTGTATAATCACACACCCCAAACCCATACGGGATGCATCACAATAAACCACGAAGCCTTTTGTACCCTCTGGTAAAGTCAACACCGGAGCGGAAGTAAGCCTATCCTTCAAGATTTGGAAGCTCTTTTCACATGCTTCCAACCACTCAAACTTCTTACTCTTTTGGGTCAAAGTAGTCAAGGGAGATGCAATTGACGCAAAACTATCCTCAAACATCCGATAATAACCCGCAAGACCCAAGAAACTCCTAATATCAGTTGAAGTCAATGGTCTCGGCCAATTTCTCACCTCCTCCATTATCCTTGGATCAACCTCAACTCCCTCACTAGAGATGATGTGACCAAGAAATGCCACCGACCTCAACCAAAACTCACATTTGCTATATTTGGCAAAAAGTTGATGCTCTTTAAGGGTTTGCAATACCACCCTCAAATGACCCATGTGATCACTCTCATTTTTCGAGTATACCAAGATGTCATCAATAAACACAATGACAAAAGAATCTAGGTAACTTTGAAACACCCTATTCATTAGGTCCATAAA
This sequence comes from Solanum sitiens, assembly GCA_016801875.1. Taxonomy (NCBI): domain Eukaryota; kingdom Viridiplantae; phylum Streptophyta; class Magnoliopsida; order Solanales; family Solanaceae; genus Solanum; species Solanum sitiens. The sequence continues at coordinate 166,200 of JABWTJ010000201.1, forward strand.
CGCCGCCGGAGCATTAGTGAGACCAAAGGACATAACAAGGAATTCATAGTGGCCATATCGAGTTCAAAAAGCCGTCTTTGGTACATCCTCACCTCTCACCCTCAATTGGTGATACCCTGACCTCAAATCAATTTTGGAAAAGTAGCTTGCCCCTTGGAGTTGATCAAATAAATCGTCAATCCGAGGGAGAGGATACTTGTTCTTAATTGTGACCTTGTTGAGTTGGCGATAATCTATACACATTCTCAAGGACCCATCTTTCTTCTTCACAAACAAGACTAGGGAACCCCATGGAGATATACTAGGCCTTATGAAGCCCTTGTCTAACAAATCTTTAAGTTGTGCCTTCAATTCCTTTAAATAGGCCGTAGCCATTCTATTAGGAGGAATCGAAATGGGGTTTGTTTCTGGTAGCAAATCGATACCAATATCAATTTCCCGTTCGGGAGGAATACCGGGAAGGTCATTAGGGAAGACCTCTGGAAATTCACTCATTACGGGGACCGACTCAATAAGAGGAATTTTGGAGTCAATATCTTGTACTTGCACTATATGATATAGGCAGCCCTTAGAGATCATTTTTCAAGCCTTTAAACAACAAATGATGCGACCCCTAGGAATAGAACTCCCCCCTTCCACTCAACAACGGGTTCATTAGGAAAATTAAACCTCACTATCCGTGTCCTACAATCAATAGTGGCAAAACAAGAATGCAACCAATCCATACCCAAAATAATATCAAAATCAAGCATATATAGTTCAACTAGATCAACATTAGAAACTCTATTGGGCAACATCATAGGACAATTTCTATATACCCTCTTTGCAACCACCGACTCACCCACCGGTGTAAACACTAAGAAAGGCTCATGCAAGATATCGGGTAAAGTATCAAACTTTTTAGCTACAAGGGGTGTAACAAAAGAAAAAGTAGCACCTGGACCAAGTAAAGCATAAGCATCAACTGAAAACACTTGTAACAAACCAGTCACCACATCGGGAGAGGTCTCTTACTCACCCCTAGTACGAAGATCATAGAAGTGGTTCTTCTTTGGAGCATCACTATAACCAATTGCTTGACCACTCTTATGTTGCCCCTTCATATTAGGACAATCTCAAACCTTGTGGCCACTCTTGCCATAACCAAAACAACTGCCCCTTCCAACCAAACACTCACCGAAATGACCCTTTCCACACTTGGCACATGTAGGCTTCTCATTGGGTGAGTTCCCACTCTTCCCCTTTTGAGCTCTAGGTTTAGCCACCTTGTCATCACGAGCGTTAGGGAACTTGGATGGAACTTGATTAGAGAACCTATTTTTGAACCTAGGCTTGTCTTGAATTTCAAGCCTACTCTTGGAAGAACCACCTTCAAGGGACCTTGCCCTCTTAGCATCCCTAGTCTTCCTCCTAGTCTGTTCCTCCTCAACTTGTTTAGCTTGCACCATAAGCTGAGAGATGTTCATATTGTCATGAAGCATGGCCGAATGACACTCGTCTTGCAAATCATCGGACACTCTCATCACAAAGCGGCTCATCTCATTTCTAGGATCGGAAACCAAAAAAGAAGCATATTTGGACAATTGAGTAAATTTTATAGAATACTCAAGAACACTCATACCTCTTTGAAGAAGGTTGATGAACTCCACAACTTTTGCCTCCCTCATCACTCTAGGGGAAAACCGATCAAGAAATTTCTTCTTGGAGATCTCCCAAGTTACCGGTCCACCCCAAAGAGGCCGATTATCCCTACATTGTACATACCAAGTTTGAGACACATCTTTGAGTTGATATGTGGCCAACTCGGCCTACTTACTAGTGTTTAACCCAATGGCAACGAGTATCTTATAAACCTCATTGATGAACTCTTGGGGGTCTTCATCCACCCTAGACCCATGGAAAGTAGGAGGGTTCATTAGAGTGAAGTCCCTCAAACGAGATGCCATGGTAGAGACTTATAGATTGGGTCGGGGTGCAACCTCTTGATTATCTTGGGCCGTCATAGCTTGAGCTTGAAGAGTGGTGGCTTGGGCTTGAGAAGTAATTGTTTGGGCCATTTGAAGAAGGGCAACCCTTATCTCGCCATCCGTCAAAGTTGGAGGGTTGGTCGGAGCTTGTTAAACATCAACCTCCTCTTCAAGTGGAGGGTCTTGATCAACACGGGGAGGAGCAATCTCCTCCTCAACCCTTATTGCCGCATTCCTCTGAGTATTCATTTCCTATAACATAAGTACAAGGTTTAGGTGAAAGTAATTAATAGTTACTCTAGAGGCACGACATTGGATTTCCAAGAAAGAGCGAGATCTTAAGCATCATATAGATTGCTATTCATAAGTGTGGCGCGCTTCACAATTATGAGTACGAATCTACATAGACGTGGTTGAGAGAGACATCATTATCAAGGATATTTAACCTCATGCTCTCATACATAGTTTGTCACATTGGGGTTTACCCCCTAAACCTAACCGGCGGCGTCTTCCTGTTTGAGGACTAAGACTAGCCCCTTAATTATCATCATCGCATTCACAAGTCAAAAAGTACGGAAAATTTAAAACTTTTAACTCTAACTAATTGGAGGTTTACATAAACCTCTACATACACGTAATAGTATTTTTATCGAGTATACATAGACCCTTCGTATAAGAAGATTACTTAGTCTTCTACCTTTATTTCACATACATATATATATAAGATAGAATTAGAGTAATAAAATCCGTCTCATCTCATAACCATGTAGAATGACAATGTCAAATGGGCATAGACCTACAACAACAAAAGTAAGCCACATATAGGCTTTATACAACTTATCTTCAAATGAAAAGATAGAGTCGACGTAAGTCTCTTAATATCTAAGAAAACCCATAGGTAGAATATCGGCATCATCCTTGAGAAAATGAGGACCTACCACTTGGATGATAAGAGTATCCAAGCCTCCTTCTCAATCGCCTCGAACCAAACCTCAACGACCGAACCCTAAATTGTTTGGGGAAAAGGGAGAAAATGGGGTTAGTACGCCACATGTACTAAGGATGAGACCATATGCACATATAACAACCAAACATGCTTAAAAGGGACATTTAGTGAAATCATGCCATTTTACCTCTTTATGCACAATAAACAAGATATACAAATCATTAAGTCATGTTTAATCAAATCAAGCAACTATATGCATATCAAATACTTGAACCCATATACCCATATATCCCTATCACCAAGTAATCATGTCACAAGCATGAATAAGAATTTATCATAAAAATAGTAAAGCAAGATAACCAATCATAATCCTTATAAATCAACAAGTGCAATGACCATGAAAAGCCCCATAACCTTACTTAATCAAGTAACCAAATAAGAATCATAAATAGTAACTCACTTCACAAAACATAACCTTCAATACACATAAGTTCATACTTTGACAATAAAGACAATTTACGTGTTCATAAGCATCATAATCATCATATGAAGTCATCTATCTTTATCATCATTTATAAACATAATATTGACCTCCTAAAGCTCCTATCAAGGAAAACTAGTGCAAGGCATAAGTAGAGTCCCATACCCCTACCTAAGCTAAGTCAAACCCGTCAAGTCACTTTAGTTAGTCTATACATCATTACTTCATTTTAGTTTAGGGAACACTTGCCTTAACCGACATAGACCACATGAGCTAATGTGGAATCCAGTGTTGTAATACCTTAAACCAATGAAAGGTGGTCTATCGTCCAAGGTAAAACCTAACAGAAACGTAGCTTTCTAGGTGGATCCACTAGCTAGACTTCCTATGGGGGCAACATAGTTTAAGAACTAAGAGATAGGTGATTCCCTGTACATACCATTTGTTAATTGGGGCCTAATCTCATGGGAATCAACGAAATGAGTATCCCCCAATGGAGAGTCAACATCACATATAAAACTAAAGGGTAACACTTCCTCTATTGGAATGGAATCACCTCCCATTGTCAAGTTCACTCGGTGCTAAGCTAAGTCCCTTATTGAAATGTCATTAATCTTTATTCATCTTTCATAACGTAGTTTAGGTCATAGGGTCTATCCCTTGTATAATTATCATCATTATAGCTCAATAATAATTGCATGAGTAGTCCTTTCATCACAACTCATATAAATGAGGTTAACACTTTACATATCACATCATAGTAGGGCACATTGATACACATCACCATCCTTATAACATGTACACCCTAAGAAACCTAACAACCAAAGTTAAGACATTTCAATTAAATCATCATACCATCCTATCAATCCTAGATAAGGCATACTCTAACACAACATCATGACTTAATCACAATTTACCGCAAGTTGAAGTAAGAGATAGAAATTACCAGACTTACCAAGCCTCCTCCATAGTTCATCATAAGGGCTTTACCATCAACCCAAAACTCAACCCAATTAGGTCATCTCATAAATGTAATTCAATAACCAACATGATAATAGAGTTAGAAGAGTCACTACACCATAATTCAATACTAAACCAAAGCTTTGAAACAAGATACTTAGGCCAATGTTCTTAACCTAGATCCCTACTCAAGAATTTGTATGAAATACTATAATTCATCAAAACTTGTCTATGATCAGTGTAATAACATCATTAATTAGTGATTTAACCAATAATAAAGTCAATTAAATCAATCCCAACATAATTCACATCAAGATCAAACCTAGGGTTAGGGGTTAAGGGCCATTCTCTACAATCTAGACCAAACCATCTCAATTCATCATAATCAAGTTACAATACATGATAATCTACTAATTATCTCCTAAATAAAACATAAACAACTCAATTCATGACATCAAACTCGTAATTGAATGAAACCCATATGAAAACTCAACTTTTAGAAAACCTTTGAAGGAACCCTTTGAGGAAAGAAGTCTCAAAGGTGAAGAGATCCCATACCTTAACGTTTTGAAAAAGATTTGAAGATGAATTCGTCCCTATCCAGCCCCCAAAGCCCTTCCTTAGCTATTCTCCAATGGTGTCTTCCAATAGAGAGAGAAAGAAAAGAGAAGATAGAGAGTTTGATTTTTGAGTTCTAATTAGATTGATTGGGGTTGGGGCTTTAATATGGGAGTTAAGTTAGTAAATTAGTATCCCCTTAATCCCTAACTAACCCCTAAATCATTTAATTAGTTAATAGACTTAAACTTAAAAACGTGCAGCATTTAAGACCATCACAGACGTAACTCTGTCGACGGTCCGTCTGTGAGTCTACGGACCTCACCCCTCCTCTAGTCGTGCACATCCGTCGATGAGTTCTGATACTGCGCAGGAAAGAGGATTACTCATCATGGCTATGTTTGGGACAACAGTGGCATCGACGCCCCGTTTGTCCACACACGGGCCGTGACTTGCTCCGTCGATGCACACTGCCAGGCAGTGTTGCTTCAAACGTTAGGGTCCTCCTCAAGATCCTTTGGTTGGTACTTGGGGAGTCGTACCCAGACATTTCGACCATGAAACAAATCAAACACATATTTGTTACCTTTTTACCAATTTTCATACGTTTCCGACTCCTACAAACTAGTCAAACATGCGAAGACACTTTAGTACCCTTTTGAACCAACTTCCGAACGTCATGGACGTTCTTGAACGTCTTAGTTCTTACACTTATTAACTGACCTAAATTCATTAAAATGGACTTAAAAACAATGCTTAGACCTCATTATCTTTATGTTGTGCTTTACGACACATCTTGAGATTTCGAAATGTTACAATCATGATCTTGTTGAGATTTATGCATAATTTCGTCCATGTTAATATACATTTAAATACTTTTATAGATTGGTCATATTGATGGATTTTGAGTATTTATCAATGATGATCAAAGGTTGATGAATTGGTAAGGTCTACTCTTCTCCTCTACTTTCCTATGAAATGACTAATTGTTTGGCCTTGTGTGACATTGTGTGGTATGGTCCACTTATGGTGGCGGTGTTTACTTTATTTTCATTATATAAATGATGTGATCATGGCCTTGAAGGCTATTTTAATATGAAGGTCTGGTGGTGATGATCACGAAATGTGAAGCATGCGTAGTATTCTATTGTAGTTGTTATCTTGGTAGTATGGCTATTGTATAAGCATGTGTATAACTATGTTATGGATAGTTTTAGGTGCTGTCATTGATGTGTTGTGATGGTGGATGTACCCTTACCTATGTACCCCTATATGAATGTGTGATTAGCTATGGTTAGGAGTCTTGAATGCAAGTATTGTAGTTAGCTTGTCTCCTATACTAGTTTGTGTTACCTGGTCTATTTATGAAGGTGCATTGTGGTCCTAAGAGGGTGGATTCCTCATGGTGTTGTTGATAGCCATAATGTGATCATGTTGAAAAATGTACACACACTCACACTTCATTCATGCTTACAAGTAGTATAGGTTCATGGTATCTAAATGAAAGGGTATTCTAATATGCACTAATGTCTACTACTATGCATGTAAAGTTTGTGTCTATAAAAGTATGTTATGTATCCCTTAACTAGGATAACTTGATAGGTGTACTAGTATGGGCGAGGGTATGGGAACTTGTATTTGCATTGCACATGTGTGCCTTGATAGGATAGTTCCTACGTTTTGTTTCCTATGTACATGAATATGAATGTATGGTTATGTTATGAATGTGCATAGTGTCTTAATGTGTTTAATATCAAATTATTTCTCATAAATACACTTATGAATTAACCTATTAACATGTGTGGTCCTACACAAAATGGTGCTTGAATATGCTATGTCCATGTGAAAGGGTTTCTCACACGAATTAGGTTAATGAACTCTCATCTATGACCTATGAGCTAAACATATGAGGAGTTAACTCTCCTAAGCCTACATTTTATAAAGTAAAAATAATAATGGCTTTTCAATAAACGGAACTTATCTTAGCACCTAGTGAACTTTAAGACGAGGGGGTGGCACCTTCCCAAGGTGGGAAGGTAGGGTTCACCATTATCCTTGTGAGGTGGATAACTTCAATGCCTCAATAGACATAAAGAGGGTTTCCATATAAGCCTCCAAGTTCCATAACTATGATTGCCCTATAGGATCTAGCAAGTGATCTCACTTAGTATTCTAGCATGTATTAATGTTCTACCTTGGATAGGTAAGAGCACCTTCCATTGGTCTAAGGTTTTACAACACCAAATTCCATGTTTAGTACCCATTGTCTTAGTGTCGGTTAAGGCTATAGTTTCCCTAAAGTAAAATGGACAATGGAAATAAATGATTAGGACCCTAACTAGGATGACCTAAGGGAAGTTTTTTAGGATAGGTGAGAGTAATGAACTTACCTATACATTGCACAAGTAACTCTTGAGGTATGTTCTAGGAAGGTGTTCTAATGCATGTGACTATGTTTATGTTCCTTATGCATTACATTGTAGTGTTGTCTACATCTTGTGTTGAAATGCATGGTATGAGTCTATATGTTGTGGTCTTATCCTTACATGCATAAGGTTGTTATTAATGAATATATGATGAAGGTATTGCTTGGAATGAATGAAGTTGTCTATGTTTATCATGTTAATGTATGAAGTGAATGTTAAGGCTTGTGATCTCATGATAGGTTTACTAAGTATGTGTGAGGTTATGGGGCTTCACATGTGCATTGCACTAGTACACTTAGATTGAGATTGTGAGCAAGGTCTTATAATGTTCTATGTGAAGTAAAGTTATTATATGTGCATAATGACTAGAGCTTACTGTAATAATATTGTGAGTCTTAACTAAATGTCTTATGGTATGTTACACTTCTATGAATATATGTATTCGATTAGGAAGGTTAATGTATGAGTACTTTGTGGACTTAACGTGATGCAGTGCACCAAGTATCACTAGAGGGTTACTTGGGAAATCAAGGAGTTAGAATAAAAGGGGTTCACTGTAAAAGGAACAAGAATTCACTTTAAATGAATTATGCTTACTGCAAAGTGGTGACTAAAATGCCTTAAATGCAATGTGTGATATTATATGATGTATGACCATTTAATATTCCTATATTAAGTATGTAAATGGTATAATGCTTATTGTATCAGTTAAAATGTCCCTTTTTAATTATATTCACAAAAAGGCATAATGCATGGTGTCAAGTAAAATGTCCCTTTTTAATGCATATTTTTGTATGGTTGACATACTTAGTGCATTCTTGTACTAACACCATTCTTATCTACCTTTTTACACAAAGTATAGGTTATGGATGCTAAAAGGATAGTTATGATATGAAGGGCTTGATATGTGCTTCCCAATCTTAAAGAAATGGATCCTTATGTTTAAAGGGTTCCCTACATTATGTTTATGTAAAGTCTTGTAATAGTTAGTTATGAATTTATGTTGTAAGGGACGTGTCCCTAATTTTCACAACCTGAAACAAACCCTTAGAAGTTAAGGAGGACCCTTGGGTCATCACAAGGCGTACTTTACCCTTTGGGGTCTTTTGCAAGTCCTTTAACTATCATTCATTACATAAGACATGAAAAGTAGTGCGGAATTCAAAACTTTTCACGAATAATTTAATAAATAGAAAAATTTTCATAAAAGCTAAGGATTTGACTCGTCTACACAAGCCAACTTAAAAAAATGATATAAATATCTTAGGGACACGTCCCTTTACATTTAATGAAAATACATAATAAGTCTTTAGAATAGAAACTAAGAAATACGACTATGCCTCGAATATATGAGGACATACTTAATCTTGAGAGAATCATTCCAAATCTTGTATTCTAGTCTTCAACCTTGCCTCAACCTTTACTTGTTAAGTATAGAAAAGTATGGGGTTAGTACAAGACAATGTACTAAGTATGGCATATGCAAAAACATGCAAAAGGGGACATTTTAGTAAAATAGTCTTTCATTCCAAATTGATAAAACCTTTTAAGAGTTTAAATAGTATAATAAACATCAATTAGCACATAAAGTAGGACTCTCAAAATTTTAGAAGCAAAACACATTTTACAGTAACATTAGAAAATCATACAGTTAACACAGTAAATAACATTACAGTGAATAACATTACAGTGAACAACACAATCCAAGCAATGTGAACTTATTTCCCGTGAGGCTTCCCTAACCAAGTTACCGTAAGACTCCCTAAGGAAAGACAAGAAGAGACCGCCCATACATTCCCTTCAAGACACACCAAAGCGATCCTTAATATAACAAACCATAGGCTTACCTAGTCCGGGAATCAAATCAACACTCTTGGCTGGATATTTAAAAAGACATTCATATAAGAAGGATTTCACGTAAGTACTCTTCCCCCATTGGACTTATAAGTTACACCAAGTGCAATGTGAGAGTAGCATCCCATACTACTAATCCCACTTAGTGCTCATTGAGGATTCCCTTGGATTGAGCACTCTAGATTAGTCACTCTTAATTTCATTCATTCAAAACTTAGCTTTAACATACTTCCTTAACATTCGACTTTACCTTATCTAACTTCTTTTACAACACATGATAGAACACACCAAGACTCCCCTTTCGGAAGGTATACTTAGTGCAATGGATAGATAGCGTTTCATACCACCACCTACCCTAAGTAGTACGTTCTTTTAGGAGACTTAGTTCAAACATTTCATAGAAAACAAACCAATACTCCCCTTTCGTAAGGTCTACCTAGTCCAATGGATAGATAGTGTCCCATACCACCACCTACCCTATGTAGTATGTTCTAATAGGAGACTTAGTTCATTCTTTCTTTAGTGGGGGAATAGCTTTAACCGACATAGATCATGAGAGCAAGTTATGGAATCACGATACTACCCTTATCCGATAAGGGTTCCCCACTTTCCTAGAATGCGGACTTTCTCTTAGGTTTTACATGGCGTTTCCAATATCTACACCTATCCAGGCGCATAGTTAAGGGATAAGAAGATTGCTACTAAGTAACTCACTCTCTACTAACAAGGAGTACTCATCTCATGAGGTAAATTGGGTACACCATCTCTACTCGCAATGTCCACCCACCCCTTCTTTAAATCCTCTCGGTGCTAAGCATAACTCCCCCACGGAGTCTTGAACATTTATTACTAAAGGTCAAGTATAACTTTTAGACACACCATCTCAACTCACAATGGGCATCCATCCCCCAACCTACATTAGAAAACTCTTGGGAGATAGTGAGGTTGCTACTAAATAGTTCATCTCAACTCACAATGAGTGCTCACCCCAAGATTCCCCTTTTCATTCACATTCTTTAACTTCATTCATTCATTCACTCAATGTGTGTGTGTGTACATGTGAGCACACCTTTCACATAAATTATTACTTTCATAACATTGATTTCTAGACATATTTACACCTTCATTCATCATTTCTTACACACTAGCATGCTCAACATATACACTTACTTCTTTTAGGCATAATATAAGAAAGACATATCAACAATAACTAACTTCATTTCACACATTAGGCCTTCAAATCCATACTCACAATACATAACAAATATACCCTAATACATCAAGTAAACACCGCCACCAAGAAGGTGGACCATACCACTCAATAGCAATTCATAATAACAATTATTCAATATAAGCAACTCACCATTTAACCAACACTTCACCACCTATAACCAATTCCTCAATGTTGTATCACAATAAGGCCCTTAGGGAAGTAGCTAATTCATGATAATAACATAAGAAACCAAAACTCATAACCTACACAAACATGTTCATTTAACCCACTCTTTAAGCTAAACGTTAAAAATATGCATATACATGATTTCATTAGGGTTTTGACATTAAAATCATCAATTAATACTAGAATACACATATTTGAATCAGTAAAACAATTTTACAAGAAGACCCATGCTTGGAATCAAAACTAGGAGAAGATAGAATTTGAAAACTCTTTTTGAAATCATTTTTTAATGACTCCTTGAATGGAAGGGGGTTAAAGGATGGATACCATAACTCAAGTAGAAGTAAAACCACTAATATTTATGAAGATCTCGACCACCAAAAGCCATCCTAGCTCCTTCTTGACTTCTAACTTCTATGGAGTTTGAGAGAGAGTTCTAAGAGAGAGGGGTTTTGGATTTTAGGAAATGAGGTCTATAATTAAGTGTTAGGGTTTGAAACTCTTTAATATACCTAAATACCCCTAAAACAATCATCCAAGGTCCTTAAAAGACCTGGCGTGAATTTACCAAACACCCCAAGCCAAGGCAGCCTGCTAACAACTTTATGGCAGCTCACAGACAGGACCAACCAACAGACCGTTTTTCCATCGACAGTCCTGTAACATTCCAGAAAATGTACTTGTCTAGTGAAGAGTCTATTAGGTTTTAATAATATGTATTGGGGTATATAGGCATCCCAATGCCCAATATTGAGTAATATTGGGCATGTTGGAGAATATTGGCTTAAGGGTGTTAGCCAATTTCTATGTATTAACAAGTATCTCAAAATACACTTTGATGTTCAAATGCTCCAATCCAAGCTTGTTTAGGAATTATACCTGCAATGAAGACCCTAATCTAAAAATAGTAATTTCATCGCTTACACACATTAGGTACAAGGCATCCAAGTGTCAAGCCTAGGTACAATAGCACATGATCATTTAAAATGATCATGTAGATTAAGCAGTACCCAACGACATAGTGAGGATCCTTGGGAAAAGAAGTGAACCTTCCAAGTGCAACTACAGAGTTCATCTTTAGGAAAGTGCACGGCAACACATGTGCAAGCACATGTGTAAGAACATGTGCGACCGTCCGAGAGACCAAGCGACCAAGCCCAACCGATTTGGTTAGATGGATAGGGGGTCGGCACGTGTTGGGTCAAGCCACGTGGGGCCGAGATTCCTAACCAATCCTAGGCTCTAACTAACTTACCTAACTAGCTAACTAACCTAGGACTAACTAAAATGAACTAACTAGTGTTCCCAAAATCTTAAGACCTTACCGGGTGATACTAGCCGAGTAGCTAACTAAAGAAACATCCTAGTCCCTAACTTAGGATGGTCTAAAGGGGTTGGTTATAGTCCTAGTTACTTAGGGGTAATTTAGTAATTACCCTAGGTCACTTAATTAATTAAATTAGCAACTTAATTAATTCATTTAAATTCATGGTCAAACCCGAGACCCTTAGAAAATTTTCAAAATTTGGCTAAGTCAAATGCTCTCCTATTTTTAGTCATTTTAGGAAGGGCATTTTGGTAATTAGCTAATTGATTTATTTAATTAAGTTAATTAGCCTAAGTTGAATTAGTCAATATTCAGTTCCTAAGACTTAGACTCACCTTTATCCAGTAGAAACTCACAACTGAAAAACAATGAGAAAACGTAAGAAATAAGAAACAGAGAAATACTCTCGGTTCTCCTTAGGCGATTTCAAGGCAATTCTTCAAGATTTTCGTGCAAAGTACAGGGTGATCTTCGTAGATTCAATTCTACAATAAGGTATGGGTTTCTCTCTTGGATTCCTTTCTCCAGGAGGCTTTTCAAACGTTTTGAATTCAAGAAAACCGAAACTAGGGTTGTTTCCAATGAAATTGTCGAATTTTCATCTCCCTAGTTCTACCTATTTCCAATTCTAGTAGTATGTAAAATGCAAATCACGAGTATGTTGTCGGTATGTAGGTTTCTATGATTTTATAATGTCTAATGAGACCTATAGGTTAGATCCGTATGATTAGAGTATTATTTACATGAGATAAGGAATGTTGTAATGCCTAATGTGTTCGAGACGATGAAATTTTTATAAGTCGTTTATGAAATTCAGTTTACTGTTGAAAGGAATGAAGGTTTTGATTACTGTGTGTGTTTACAGTAGATATGTTTGTAAGTGTTTGGAATGCAATGTTTCCAAGAAGTTATAAGAATGAGAATCAAAGCTAGTAAATGAATCTTCAATGCCAAATCAACTTTATAGCTTGGCCAAACTAAGCACTAAATTGTTCTTATAGGCTAATCAAAGCTTAAAAGTTGGCTTACTTAAAATGATGAGATTACTATAGTATATACATGAAATAAATTGACTTGGCTAGTGATAATATCATGACAAGTGTTAAGTGAAAGTTTGGTTTATGCCAATAAATTGGCCAGCAATATTATTTCCAAAATATGAAATAGAATTGGCCAATGACTATGTCATACTAATTTTATATGGCCAATGTAAATTATGATGTTTCTTGTAAGGCCAAATACATGTTAAAGATTGACTTGACAAGATGTAACTCAATGAATTCATATCTAGGGTATGCCAATGATTGGCACAAGTCCCAACATACCCTATCTAAATGAACTTGTGAACATAATAGCACATTGTATATGTCCTTATAACATTCATAAAGAATGGTACAAGACTACCAAACAACATTGAACAAGATAAGGTGAGTAATGAAATAACTAAAATCTTATGAGTTATGAAACTGTAACGACCTGGATTCTTGAATCCGAATAGCCACCGGCGTCGTTGACCTCTCAGAGGTCGCAGACAAGCCTCATCTTGCAATCATCATATTGATCTAGTTAAATTTGCGGAAAATTTAGGACTTTTTATATGTATGAAGTTTACTTAGACTTCATATAGTCATTACATATTTAAATGATATGCTAAGCTCAACATAAGAGAACAACCATCTATCATAAAGAATCAATTCGAAACTGAAGATGAATATATCATAAATAGTTTGCCAAACACGGCCTTATTATAAAGCTTCAAAATGAAAGTACGAAAGAAACGCTAGGTACAACATCCACTAGCTATGTCTAAAACTAAGGCTAGACTAAAACTGTAGCATCCTCGAAATCAAGAAGACCTACCAAATGGTTTGGAGAACGCTGATGTCAAAACCGCTGCAAGAGTCTTCAATCTGTCCTATGACCTGCACCTATAAAAATATTAAATAGTAGGGGGTTAGTATACCACTTGTAATAAGTATGGGTGTATACACACATACACATAAAGTTATGTATGATCAATGAAAGCTCTCCCTAATCAACATGTCATTTCTGGAAAGTCTAGTCATTAGACTTTCCTAAGTTGTTATTTGTGAATTGTGGTATCAATATGATGTATATTAATGCATCAAAGCACACAACTCATTTTCTATATGATTACAAGACATTAGTATCATCAACATAATTTTAGAACCACTCGGGCGAAGATTTGAAATTTTGATCAACCCCCAATTCGAGAGCTCCCATTTTTAGTCTTTTTCTTCTTCTTGTTTTGTAGTTCAATAATTCCTTTAGTCTTATGTCTTACTTACAAGTGCAATGATTTATTATAGTCCCATATCCACAATGAATCGATGTAAGTAAACCAATGACTAAGGAATGATTTCCCTACCTAATAGTGAGTCATTCTTTACACTCTATATTCATTACATTTCATAAGACATTCTCTATTGGCTAAACCACATATTTCATCATTTTCATGTTACGGAAGTTATGAAGTATTTAGTTACCATTATGATTCTACTTCCCTTTATTGACATCATATAAGAAGTCATTATAGGCCAATCTTATTTGGCTTTGCCCATTATTTGTTGAAACTTCATGAGTCTGATTTTGGCAATTGACATTCTTAAGATCTTCATCATTGCTCACTTTGAACATACGTTCCATCATCATCATCATTCTCACTTTCATAGAGACATCATAGGGAGTAAGATCATGTGAGCTAACATAAAATCCAGTGTCTTCCCCACACCAAAAAGGGGTGATTCATCGGATAAAATGAATCTAGACCATGTGAGCTACTAAAGGAATCCAGTGTCTGCCCCACACATGGAAAGGGGTGATACCCGGCTAAGGCGAATCCATCTCAAGTGTTCACTCCACACCGAAAAGGAGTGGATCACGGCTATAGTGAACCAAGAACATATCGTGAGCATTAACCGACATAGATCATGTGAGCTAAACATGAAATCCAGTGTATGCCCCACATCAAAAAAGGGTGGAATCACCAGCCAAAGTGAAACCGAACATTCCTAGCTCGCTTAGGTGGAAACCAGTGGCTAGTTCCTATGTTGGCTAGACATAGTTTGAAGACTAGGGACTTAATGAGAGTACTTATCCACCTCGGTGGTAGCCTCATCACACGAGAATTACACGTGCAAGCACATGCTCATAACTAGTCTATGGGTGGTGAGTTCACTTTCATTATCTTCTTTATCTTTTAGAGTTGAACCAAGCATTATGGAAGTTTTCTTCTAGATTGAGATTTACTTATTCTTTTGATGACTTGTCATCCTTACTTTACATTGATGAAATATGAATTGTCCTTACATATCATCCTTACATTACATTGATGAAATATGAATTGTCCTTACATATCATCCATACTTTACATTGATGAAATGTGAATTGTCCTTACATATCATCCTTAGGTGTTAATGACACTAGTATCACACATTCTAACACCTTCATTCATGAGTAATCTTTTAACATAGTAGCTTAGGTGTAAGTAAGACTTGTCTCACTTTCTTTAACACCCCATTCTGGTCACTTACTTACTTTAGACCCCTTTAATTATGTTATAACTCACGTTACTTCTTTACTTTAGTGTAGTAGCTTCATATCATCATTTATGGACAATGAGCACTTCATTCAATGACTTTCATATGTTCATAGTTCATTCTTTTAGAGCATGTTGGGAGTTGTCCCAATGAATGGCATGCCCTTGGCTATGGATTCATTGACTTACTTTAGAAGTTCTTATAATATCATTTGATATTCTAACTACACAAGATTGGCATATGATTAGTATTGGCATAAACATTTTGGATGTTGTACTAGCAAAGCATTTTTATTGGCATAAGCCAATTTTATGTATGTTCATATTTAAACTGAATATGTATGAACCTTTACCCAATCTTTCAATCACTTACATAAGCTCCTAGCCATTAGCATACATTCGTTTTAACAAAGAGTGTTAGCCAATTTTATTGGCATAAGATAGTCAATTCATTCAAGATGCGATTTCATAGGATGTCTTTCAAGCCAATCTTGGTTCATGACTTTAGGGTAACGTTTTTAAGACATATTGGACATCATCATATTAACATTTGATGACTTTAGTATCTTCATAACATTAAGTTAACATCAAGACAATCATTCGTACAACATATCAACGCTTAAGCATTTACAGACGCAACTAGCACATCATCAATTCTTAATTCACGTTATTCCCGTTTAACTTCATACGATTTCAATATCATAGGTTCATTTGATATTCATCATTCAAGAACATTACACATAAGATCATCCAGCACCACATACCAACAACATGATCTCTAACCTATTCAACATGGAATCGAAAAGGATACTAGGGACAAGGGAGTTCGACGAGAACACGGGAACAACCCTAGTTTTCATAATCTTTGAATCGTTGGAAATAAAGTTGTCTTGGAGAAAGAAGTCCAGGAGAAAAAACTATACCTTATGTAGAATTTAATCTACGAAGATCACCTTGAACGAAAGCTTGAATAAAACCTTGAATTCGCCTAAGAACTCTTTAGCGTTCTACGTTTTCTTGCGGTTTGTCTCCTACTGCCTTAGCGTCGTTAGTCTCAATGTTTTGATCCTGATTTTTAGGTTTAGGAACTGATCTTGAATTATAAAACCTAGGTTTAATAAGTTAATTTAATAAACTAATTAACCAATTACCAAAACGCCCCTACTAAGTTGACTAAACATAGGAGAACATAACACTTAGTCAAATCTGGAAATTGGTGTTGACTATGGTTTCGGTCAACATTTTGACTTTGTATTAATTAATTAAATCATTAATTTAATTAATTTAGGGACCTAGGCTAAGTACTAAAGTACCCCTAAGTCATTGGAACCATAATCAAACCTTTAGGACCATCGTAGGTTAAGTACTATGATGTTTCTTGAATTATACTAGGTTAGTGTAAGGATTTCGTTTTGACCATTTAAACTAATTAATTAAATTTCTAATTTAATTAGTTAGGTGACCTAAGGTAATTACTAATGTACCCTTAAGTCGTTATGACTTTAACTAATCCTTTGGATCATCCTAGGTTAGCTACTAGGTTGTCCCTTTCTTGTCTTAACCGAAATATGGAAATTTCCTTTGTAGTTTCGGTTTTAGCCCTTTTAAATTAATTAATTAAGTTGTAAAACTAATTAATTAGGTAACATAGGGGAATTACTAAAGTACCCCTAAGTTTTTAGGACCATAACTAACCTTTTGGACCATTCTAGGTTAGGTACTAGGTTGTCTCTTCAACTAGTACTAGGTTACTGTCGACCCGGTTTAGTCCTAGGTTGTCGGGTGCACTAGTGGGTCCATTTCGGCTTGTCCTAGGTTATAGATAGTTAGGACAGTTAGTTAGGACCTAGAGTTTGTTAGGAATTTAGGCCACACATGGAGGGACCCGTCCGCACATGCTACCCCTTAACTACCCTAACCGAATTCGGTTAGGGTGGTCCCCTCCTTATGGCCGATTCGCACTTGCCCATGTGCTTGCACATGGGTTGGTTGTAATTTACTAACTAACTATTCTTGATGTCCTATTTTGAATATTTACTTATTGTCCCAAGTACCCTAACCATGTCCTTGGGCACTGCTTAATTTACATGATCATTTTAAATGATCAAGTGCTATGGTACTAGGCTTGACACTTGGATGCCTAGTACTTCATATGTTTTGTTGAGGCATCATTTTTATTAGCTTAGGGTCTTCATTGAAGGTACATTTATTGAACATCAATCTTGGATTGGGGTATGACAACCCAAAAATATATTTCTTATTCGTATATAGGAAATTGGCTAATATCCCTTAGTCAATTTTTCTATACTATGCCCAATATTTCTCAATATTGGGCATTGGGGTGCCTATGTACCCATAATAGGATACCCTAAGGGCATACTTGGCTCTTCATTAGACATATGATTTTCCAGAATGTTACATTATCCCCCTCTTAGGAACATTCATCCCCGAATGACACTTACACATCACTTAGACAAAGTGAGTGGTTTTCGAAAGTTACTTTATCATGCTTAAACTTTTCTCTTTTGTGAATATATGATTCACACTTATTTGGATGATGCATAACATTCAAGCTTATCTGAAGCTTCATATTTGAGATTGAGGAATTTCCTTCTCAATCACACTTAACTTAATGCACATCACAACTCATGGCATACAAAAATCATGTCTATGCTACACAAAAACAGCAACATGAAATGCAAACATGACTTAATTTTAACTCACATAGTGCTATTATAGGACATACGATTAGTGGCCTATCACACATAATCGACTAAAGCACTTATACTTAGAGTTTCTTAAACAAACCAGACTTAGAAAGAGTATATATAACCTCAAGAACTGAACAAGTGAGGGTAACGGGATCTCATATAGGCCTCGTCCTCCTATCTTGCCCCCTCAACAAGGGTGTTCCTCAATAACACCTTCACGGTGAGAACCTCCCTGTTCTTCATTCGTTTCACTTGACGATCTAAAATTTCAATGGGAACCTCTTCATAAGGAAGGATTCCCATCAACTCCTAACCCTTCGATGGGTAAGATGGACGTTCGATCGCCTAGACACTTCTCTAGCATCGAAACGTGAAACACTGGATGGACTGAAGCTAAGTCTTTTGGTAACATCAGTTTGTAGGCAACATTTCCTACTCTCTGTAAGATCTCGTAATGACCTATATACCTCAAATTTAAGTTCCCTTTCTTACCAAATCTCGTCACCCCTTTTATGGGTGATATCTTCAAGTAGACTTGATTACTTACTTCGAACTCAAGAGCTCTCTTTCTGTTATCAGCATAGGATTTCTGACAACTGTAAGCAGTAGACAATCTATCCTTAATCATCTTCACCTTCTCCACAGCCTCATACATGATCTCGGGACCAAGGATGGCCAATTCTCCTACTTTCAACCAGTCAATCAGAGATCTACATCTTTGGCCATATAATGCTTCGAAAGGTGCCATTCGAATATTGGAATGGTAGCTATTATTGTAAGAGAACTCTATCAGCGGCAAGTGATCATCCAAACTCCCCTTGAAGTCAATAACACATGCTCTCAACATGTCTTCAAAGGTCTGGATGGTACGCTCTGCTTGCCCATTTGTCTGCTGATGGAAAGCAGTACTTAGCTTCACCTGTGTACCCAAACTTTTCTGGAAAGGTTTCCAAAAATGATAAGTGAATTGAGCCCCTCTATTCAGAATAATAGATAGAGGAATCCCATGCCATCTCACTATCTCATCTATATAAAGCTTGGGATAGTCTTCGGCCTTGAAAGTAGACTTCACAGGTATGAAGTGAGCGGACTTGGTAATTCTGTCAATAATAACCCAAATGGAATCATGTAGTTTCCTAGTCTTTGGCAGACCAACGACAAAATCCATATTGAAAGCCTCCCACTTCCACGTTTGGATCTCAATCATCTGAGTGATACCTCCAGGATTAAGGTGTTCGGCCTTAACCTATTGGCAGTTCGAACACTCCTCCATGAACTTAGAGATATCTCTCTTCATGCCTTCTACCAATAGACCTCTTTAAGATCTTGGTACATTTTGGTGACACCTGGATGGATGGAATATCGGGAACCATGAGCTTCTGCCAAAATACTTGACCTCAAATCATTCACATTGGGCACATATAATCTGTTTTGATATCTGAGTACGCCATCTCCACCTAACGAGAATGACTAATTCAACTTACTCAATACCGAGTCTTTCAACTCCATGCGTACTGGGTCAAGGTGTTGATTGGCTTTAACATCTACAACAAATGAGGATTCGGAACTTGAGTGAACTGAAACACCCCACTTGGTGCATCTATCAGTCGTACACCCAATCTTGCCAATTGGTGCACCTCTTTAACCAACTCCTTCTTCTCATCATCAATATGTGAAACGCCGCCCATGCTCAGTCTGCTCAATGCATCGGCCACCACATTGGCCTTACCTGGGTGATAGTACACACTCATGTCATAATCCTTGAGAAGTTCTAGTCATCTCCTCTGAAGAAGATTCAACTCCCTCTGCGTGAATACATATTGTAGACTCTTATGGTCAGTATACACATCAACATGTACACCATATAAATAACGTCTCCACATCTTCAACGCAAAGACAACCGCGGCTAGTTCAATATCATGAGTAGGGTAGTTCTTTTCGTGGATTATCAATTGTCTTGATGCGTATGCAATCACCTTACCATTCTTCATGAGAACACATCACAAACCTACTCGGGAAGCATCACAATATACCACGTTCCCCTCACCACTTCTCGGCAACGTCAATACTGGAGCCTAAGTGAGTCGGTCCTTGAGTTCTTGAAAACTCTTTTCACATTTCTCGGACCACTCGAACTTCGCCTTCTTCTTTGTCAATGCGGTCAATGGTGCAGCAATAGTGGATAACCCTTCCACAAACCTATGATAATAATTGGCTAAACCCAGAAATTTCTGAATATCTATAGGAGTAAGCGGTCTCGGCCAATTCTTCATCGCCTCAACCCTCTTAGGATCAACTTCAACACCTTGGTCGGTCACAACATGACCAAGAAAGGTCACTGATCTCAACCAGAATTCACATTTGCTGAACTTTGCATACAGCTGATGTTCTTTGAGTAGTTGCAATGTCTTTCTAAAGTGTACCTCATTCTCTTCTTTAGACTTAGAGTATGTGAGAATGTCATTTATGAATACTATGACGAAGGAATCAAGGTACTCACGGAAGACTCTATTCATAAGGTCCATATTTCGTACAAAAAGCAGTCTTAGGGACGTTTTCTCGCCTCACTCTAAACAGATGGTAGTCTGACCGAATGTCTTTCTTGGAAAAGAAACTTGAACCTTGGAATTGGTTAAACAGATTGTCGATTCTGGGAACTCATTCGCTATTGACACTGATTCTATGGAAGGGACTTCTTGATCTAAGTCAACGACTCTAACTAAGTGGTATAAATACCCCTTATCTATCATCTTATTTTCTTTTAAATGTGAAACAATTTAGCCTACTGGATTTGAACCACGCCCTTCCCATTCCAGCTCTAACTCATTTGGAAACTGAAGCCTCACTACATTGTTTAGACAATCTATCGTAGCATAACACTTATGTAGCCAATCCATACCTGATCCACATCCTTGATCTTATATGCAGCCAACTTAGCCTCCTCCTCTCCATTAACACCCGTGGCATGCATTTAGAATCTACCATGTACTCACCTCCATGCGAACGACCACACTTACTACACGTCTTTCGGTCACGCTGGGCATTTCAATCATTGCCCCTTCTTGGGTAAGCCAGATCTTGTCTCTGGCGACTTAGACCACTTTGCCATCCTAATTCTTGTGTGTATTCTTCTACGTGTTCACACAAGAAGGAAGTTAGATACTTATAATGACACAAAGTGTCAAAGCTCTAGATAGAACAATACAGAGTAGAAGAAGGGAAGATTTCCTATCATCGCGTATTCTCTAAGTCATGATTGTGGCGAACTTCACAACCATAAGCTAGAAACTACGTAACGTGGTTGTCTTGAGCTTTAGATCCTAGGTAATTTCACCTCATGCTCTGATACCAAGTTTTTAACGACCCGGATTCTTGAATCCGAATTGCCACCGGCGTCGTTGACCTCTCAGAGGTCGCAGACAAGCCTCATCTTGAATTTATCACATTCATCTAGTTAAATTTGTGGAAAAATTAAAAATTTTATATGTATGAAGTCATTCCATATTTAAATCATATGTTAAGCTCAACATAATAGAATAACCATCTATCATAAAAAATCAATTCGAAACTAAAGATGAATATATCATAAATAGTTTGCCAAACACGGGCTTATTATAAAGCTTCGAAATGAAAGTACGAAAGAAACGCTAGGGACAATATCCACTAGCTATGTCTAAAACTAAGGCTAGACTAAAACTGTAGCATCCTCGAAATCAAGAGGACCTACCAAATGGTTTGGAGAATGCTGATGTCCAAACCGCTGCAAGAGTCTTCAATCTGTCCTCTGACCTGCACCTATAAAAATAGTAAATAGTAGGGGGTTAGTAAACCACTTGTACTAAGTATGGGTGTATGCACACATACACATAATGTTATGCATGATCAATGAAAGCTTTTCCTAATCAACATGCCATTTTTGGAAAGTCTAGTCATTAGACTTTTCTAATTCGTTATTTGTGAATTGTGGTATCAATATGATGTATTTTAATACATTCAAATCAGACAACTCATTTTCTATATGATTAAAAGACGTTAGTATCATCAACATAATTTAAGAACCACTGAGGCGAAGATTTGAAATTTTGATCAACCCCCAACCTGAGAGCTCTCATTCTCACACTTAGTTTTATTTTCAGTCTTTTTCTTCTTGTTGTTGTGTAGTTCAATAATTCCTTTAGGCCTATGTTTTACTTACAAGTGCAATGGTTCATTATAGTCCCATACCCACACTGAATCGATGTAAGTAAACCAAGGTAAAAGGAATTATTTCCCTACCTTATAGTGAGTCACTCTTTACACTGTATATTCATTACATTTCACAAGTCATTCTCTATTGGCTAAGCCACATATTTCATCATTTTCATGTTACGGAAGTTATGAAATATATTATTTACCATTATGATTCTACTTCCCTTTATTGGCATCATATAAGAAGTCATTATAGGCCAATGTTATTTGGCTTTGCCCAATTGACATTCTTAAGATCTTCATCATTGCTCACTTTGAACATACGTTCCATCATCATCATCATTCTCACTTTCATAGAGACATCATAGGGAATAAGATCATGCGAGCTAACATGAAATCAAGTGTCTGCCCCATACCGAAAAGGGGTGATTCACCGGTTAATATGAATCTAGACCATGTGAGCTACTCAAGGAATCCAGTGTCTACCCCACACATGGAAAAGGATGATACCCGGCTAAGGCGAATCCATCTCAAGTGTTCACTCCACACCAAAAAGGAGTGGCTCACGGCTACAGTGAACCAAGAACATATCGTGAGCATTAACCAACATAGATCATGTGAGCTAAACATCAAATCCAGTGTCTGCCCCACACCGAAAAGGGGTGGAATCACCGGCAAAAGTGAAACCGAACATGCCTAGCTCACTTAGGTGGAAACCACTGGCTAGTTCCTATGTTGGCTAGACATAGTTTGAAGACTAGGGACTTAATGAGACTACTTATCCACCTTGGTGGTAGCCTCATCACATGAGAATTACACGTGCAAGCACATGCTCATAACTAGTCTATGGCTGATGTGCTCACTTGCATTATCTTCTTTATCTTTTACAGTTGACTGAAGCATTATGGAAGTTTATTTCTAGATTGAGATTTACTTATTCTTTTGATGACTTGTCATCCTTACTTTACGTAGATGAAATGTGAATTGTCCTTACATATCATCCTTACTTTACATTGATGAAATGTGAATTGTCCTTACATATCATCCATACTTTACATTGATGAAATGTGAATTGTCCTTACATATCATCCTTAGGTGTTAATGAGACTAGTCTCACACATTCTAACACCTTCATTCATAAGTAATCTTTTAACATAGTAGCTTAGGTGTAAGTAAGACTTGTCTCACTTTCTTTAACACCCCATTCTGGTCACTTACTTACTTTAGGCCCCTTTAATTATTATATAACTCACGTTACTTCTTTACTTTAGTGTAGTAGCTTCATATCATCGTTTATGGACAATGAGCACTTCATTCAATGACTTTCATATGTTCATAGTTCATTCTTTTAGAGCATGTTGGGAGTTGTCCCAATGAATGGCATGCCCTTGGTTATGGATTCATTTACATACTTTAGAAGTTCTTATAATACCATTTGATATTCTAACTACACAAGATTGGCATATGATTAGTATTGGCATAAACATTTTGGATGTTGTACTAGCAAATCATTTTTATTGGCATAAGCCAATTTTACGTATGTTCATATTTAAACTGAATATGTATGAACCTTTAGACAAACTTTCAATCATTTACATAAGCTCCTAGTCATTAGCATGCATTCGTTTTGACAAAGAGTGTTAGCCAATTTTATTGGCATAAGATAGTCATTTCATTCAAGATGCGATTTCATAGGATGTCTTTCAAGCCAATCTTGGTTCATGACTTTAGGGTAACGTTTTTAAGACATATTGGACATCATAATATTAACATTTGATGACTTTTGTATCTTGATAACATTAAAATAACAGCAAGACAATCATTCGTACAACATATAATTGCTTAAGCATTTAGAGACGCAACTAGCACATCATCAATTCTTAATTCACGTTATTCCCGTTTAACTTCATACGATTTCAATATCATAGGTTCATTCGATATTCATCATTCAAGAACATTACACATAAGATCATCCATGACCACATACCAACAACATGATCTCTAACCTATTCAACATGGAATCGAAAAGGATACTAGGGACAAGGGAGTTCAACGAGAACACGGGAACAACCCTAGTTTTCAAGTTCTTTGAATCGTTGGAAAGAAAGTTCTCTTGGAGAAAGAAGTCCAGGAGAAAAAACCATACCTTATGTAGAAATTAATCTACGAATATCACCTTGAATGAAAGCTTGAATAAAACCTTGAATTCGCCTAAGAACTCTTTAGCGTTCTACGTTTTCTTGCGGTTCGTCTCCTACTGCCTTAGCGTCATTAGTCTCAATGTTTTGATCCTGATTTTTAGCTTTAGGAACTGATCTTGAATTATAAAACCTAGGTTTAATAAGTTAATTTAATAAACTAATTAACCAATTACCAAAACGCCCCTACTAAGTTGACTAAACATAGGAGAACACAACACGTAGTCAAATCTGGAAATTGGTGTTGACTACGGTTTCGGTCAACATTTTGACTTTATATTAATTAATTAAATCATTAATTTAATTAATTTAGGGACCTAGGTTAAGTACTAAAGTACCCCTAAGTCATTGGAACCACAATCAAACCTTTAGGACTATCGTAGGTTAAGTACTAGGATGTTTCTTGAATTATACTAGGTTAGTGTAAGGATTTCGTTTTGACCATATAAACTAATTAATTAAATTTCTAATTTAATTAATTAGGTGACCTAAGGTAATTACTAATGTACCCTTAAGTGGTTAGAACTTTAACTAATCCTTTGGATCATCCTAGGTTAGGTACTAGGTTGTCCCTTTCTTGTCTTAACCAAAATCTGGAAATTTCCTTTTTAGTTTCGGTTTTAGCCCTTTTAAATTAATTAATTAAGTTGTAAAATTAATTAATTAGGTAACCTAGGGGAATTACTAAAGTACCCCTAAGTTGTTAGGACCATAAATAACCTTTTGGACCATCCTAGGTTAGGTACTAGGTTATTTGTACAACTAGTACTAGGTTAGTGTCGACCCGGTTTAGTTCTAGGTTGTCGGGTGCACTGGTGGGTCCATTTCGGTTAGTCCTAGGTTATTTAGTAGTTAGGACAGTTAGTTAGGACCTAGAGTTGGTTAGTAAGTTAGGCCCCACATGGAGGTACCCGTCCGCACATGCTTCCCCTTAACTACCCTAACCGAATTCGGTAAGGGTGGTCCCCTCCTTATGGCCGATTCCCACTTGCACATGTGCTTGCACATGGGTTGGTTTTACTTTACTAACTAAATATTCTTGATGTCCTATTTGGAATAATTACTTATTGTCCCAAGGACCGTTACCATGTCCTTGGGCACTACTTAATTTACATGGTCATTTTAAATGATCATGTGCTTATGTACTAGGCTTGACACTTGGATGCCTAGTACTTCATTTGTTTTGTTGAGACATCATTTTTATTAGCTTAGGGTCTTCATTGCAGGTACATTTACTATTCATCAATCTTTTATTGGGGTATGACAACCCAAAAATATATTTCTTATTCGTATATAGGAAATTGGCTAATATCCCTTAGCCAATTTTTCTATAATATGCCCAATATTTCTTAATATTCGGCATTGGGGTGCCTATGTACCCCTAATTGGATATCCTAAGGGCATACTGGGCTCTTCATTAGACATATGATTTTCTGGAATGTTACAGAAATTGACCTAGAATGGGGTGTTAAAGGAAATGAGACAAGTCTCACTTGCACCTAAACAATTATGTTAAAGATACTCACATAAGAGGGTCTTAGAAATCGTGAGACAAGTCTCATTAATACCATAATGATAATGTAAGATTTAAGTTCACATTTATCAAGTATAGAAAGGGATGACAAGTCATCCATTGAGCTAAGCATACCTCATACTAGAAGCAAGCTTCCATAATGTGTGAGTCAACTCTAATAGTTGTAAAGTATAGTAAATTAAGCTAAGCACCGATAGACTAGTAATGAGCTTGTGCAAGCACATGTAAGCCTCATGAGATGAGACTACCACCAAGGTGGATAAGGGTCTCCAAATTCTCCTAGTTTTTGAACTATGTCGGCAGCATAGGTTACTAGCTAGTGGATCCACCTAATAAAGCTAGGAAGTATTCGGTTTAACTTTAGCCGGTGAACCACCTCTTTTCAATGTGGGGAAGACACTGGTTGATCTATGTCAGTTAAATTCTAAAGATTTATTTAAGAAAGTAAGAAAGAAACAAAGAAAGAACTAGGAATATGAGAGGTGTTCGGATAGGATTACCAAAGGGTGAGATTAGACTAAGTAATGATGGAAGTCATTCTTAGTCATTGCACTGAAATATCCCAATGGAAGTCCTAAAAGAATATCCTAAGTGAACCTAGCATGTTCAAAGTGAACATGAGATCAAAGAAGAAGAAATGTAAGTTAAAAGTGAACTAAGTAAGCAAAAACATAAGTATATCAAATCATCAGTGTTTGATAAGAATGAAGTTTTAACAGTTATTGGATTATGTCAATAAAGGGAGCAAAACATAATGACTCATCAATTGGAGTATGAATATATGCCTCAGAATCTTTATATTATGCAAATGGTCAAAGAATGGGCATAGCCAATGAAGATTGGCTTATAAAGACTTCATGCCCAATTAAACAAGAATGGAAAGAACAACTTGTGAGAAGAGTAGTCAAATTATTTCCTTTGTCTTTTGGATTACTTACTTGATTCATTGTAGCAATGGGACTACAATGAACCATTGCACTCGTAAGTAAAACATAGGATCAAAGGATATCATTGAACTACACAACAAAAAGAAGAAAAAACTGAAAAATAAACTAAGTCTGGGAGTGGGAGTTCTCGGCCTAAGGGGAGCAAAAATATTAAATTTTGCTTGAGTTGTTCTAAAATTATGTTCATGATTCCAACGTCTTATGTTCATATAGAAAATGAGTTGTGTGCTTTAAATGCATGAAAATATGTCATATTTATAGCATGATTCATAAATAATGAATTAGGAAAGCGAAGTGACTTCACGTTCCAAAAATGGCATGTTGTTATAGGAAGAGCTTTCCTTGATCATGCATAGTCCTTATGTGTTTATGTGCATACACCCATACTTAGTACAAGTGTGTACTAACCCATATACAATTACTATTTTTATAGATGGAGGTCCTTGAAGAAGATTACAGATCAGTTGATGCTGTTTGGACTAGTACCTCTAGACTTTGGTAGGTCCTCTTGAGTTCGAGGATGCCTACGCTTTATTTTCTAGCTTTAGTAGATTAGACATAGCTAGTGTATGTTGTCCCTAGCATTTCCTTTCAAACATTTGTTCAAGCTTTTGGTATAAAGGCCGGTTTGGCAACTATTAATGATATTATGAATTCTTCATTTCAATTGTTCATCTGTTAATAGATGGTTGTTTATTTTGAGCTGTTAGTATATCACTCTTATGCAAGAATTATATGAAGTATAAGTACACTTCAGTAAATTTAAAAAGTTCTAAATTTTCTGCTAAATTTAACTATATGATTGTGATGAAAGCTAAGAAGAGGCTTGTATGCGACCTCTGAGAGGTTAACGACGCCGATCTCATCTAGGTTCTAGGACCCGGTTGTGACAAACTTGGTATCAGAGCATAAGGTTAAATTACCTAGGAACTAAGGCTCAAAACAACCACGTTGTGTAGTTTCTAGCTTATGGTTGTGAAGTGCACCACAACCATGACTTAGAGACTTAGTGATGTTAAGAATCTTCCCTTCTTCTACTCTTTATCGTGCTGTGTAGAGTATTGACATTTTTTGTCATTCTAGCATCTAACTTCGTTCTTGTGTGAGCGTGTAGAAAAATGAACACAAGAAGAAACGCAGGCAGGAGAGTTGGAGAAGCAGCTGCTGGGGGAAACCAAGCTCCTCCTCAAGCCCCAGCTGCTAGAGTGAAAGTGCCTGTCAACCCAGCTGCGTTGACGTATGGAGAAGTGAGAGAAGCACTGGTTCAGATGGCCCAAGCCATCACTGCTCAGGCACATGCTATCATAGTCCAGTCCACTAGAGAGGGTGCTCCCAGGGAGAACCCACATGCTAGCACAATGGCTAGCAGACTGAGAGATATCAGCAGGATGAATCCTCCAGTCTACTTCAGGTCCAGAACCAATAAGGATCCCCAAGAGTTTGTGGACTAGGTCCACAAGATTCTCTGTGCTATGGGCGTTAATGAAGAGGAGAAGGCTGAGTTAGATGTATACCAGCTCAAGGATGTGGCTCAGGAATGGTACAAGATGTGGGTAGATGGCCGAGCACCTGGAGAAGTCCCCATCACTTGGGACATTCTCAAGACTGCATTCCTGGAGAGATTCTTTCCCAGAGAGCAGAGAGAGGTTAAGGTTGAGGAGTTCATCAACCTACGTCAATGAGGTATGTTAGTCAAGGAATACTCCTTGAAGTTTGTTAAACTTTCCAAATATGCTTCTTCCTTGGTGTCCAGTAGCAAGGATGAGATGAGCAGGTTTGTGACTGGTGTATCTGAGGATCTGGAGGAAGAATGTCGGGCAGCCATGTTGCATGATAACATGGACCTTTCTAGGTTGATGGTACATGCACATCAGGTGGAGGAGAGTCGTCGGAGGAAGAGAGGCCGAGAAGGCAAGAAGACTAGGCCCTCGGATCAAGCTGGTTCTAGCACTAGTAGGAGTTCGTTTGGAGTCTAGGACAGGACCAAGTTCAAGAAGGGGAACCAGCACTCAGGTAATCCTACTCCTTCCAGGAACACTAATGCAAAAGGGGGCAAGTCTGGCCCCAAGAAGGGCAATGATAGGAATGCCAGCGTGACAGAAAGTCGTGTGGTAAGTGTGGCTGTTTTCATGGATTTGAGTGCATGGTAGGTTCTAATGCTTGCTATGGATGCGGAAAGAGTGGGAATATGATTAGGGACTTCCCACATGTGAAGAATCAGGCCAAGGCAGATACTCATCCTCGGCCTAATCCTACTATTGCAACCGAGCCTACCAAGAGGAACATGTTCTATGCTTTGAAAGGTAGAGAGGAGCAGGAGAAGTCAGCTGATGTGGTCACTGGTACCTTGCATGTCTTTTCTTTCCCTGTGTATGCATTGTTAGATATAGGATCCACCTTGTCTTTTGTTACTCCTTTAGTAGCTAGTAAATTTGACTTGCTTCCTGAGATCTTGCATGAAATTTTTCTAGTTAGTACTCCCATAGGAGACAACATTAGAGCTGAAAGAGTATATAGAGATTGCCTAATAACTGTTCTTGATAGAGTTACCTATGCTGACCTAATAAAATTAACCATGCTTGACTTTGATATAATTTTGGGTATGGATTGGCTCCATAAATGCTATGCTACCATAGACTGTCAAAACAGGGTAGTAAGGTTTCAGTTTCTTAATGAGTTAGAGCTGGAATGGGAAGGGCGTAGTTCAAATTCAGCAGGCCAAATAGTTTCCCATCTTAAAGCCAATAAGATGTTATCTAAGGTTTATTTATACCACTTAGTCAGAGTCAATGACTTAGAACATGAAGTTCCTTCCATAGACTCTGTGTCCATAGTGAATGAGTTTCAAGATGTCTTTCCGGAGGATTTACGAAGAATCCCTCCTGAACGCGAAATTGACTTTGGTGTTGACTTAGATCCCAACACCAAACCAATTCCCATTCCTCCCTATAGAATGGCTCCATCGGAACTCAAAGAGTTGAAGTTGCAGTTAAAAGATCTACTTGATAAGGGCTTCATCCGGCCGAGCATATCCCCATGGGGTGCTCTAGTGTTGTTCGTTAAGAAAAAGGATGGAACCCTTAGAATGTGTATCGATTATTGGCAACTCAACAAAGTCACTATAAAGAACAAAAACCCTCTTCCCAAAATTGATGATCTATTTGATTATCTCCAAGGTTCAAGTTTCTTTTCTAAAATAGATCTCCGGTCAGGGTATCACCAGCTTAGAGTTAGACAATAGGACATTGCTAATACTGCCTTCCCCACTAGGTATGGTCATTACGAGTTTCTTGTCATGTCATTTGGTCTCACTAACACACCAACCGCGTTTATGGACTTTATTAATAGGGTATTCTGTGAATACCTTGATTCTTTTGTCATAGTATTCATCGATGACATCCTCATATACTGTAAGACCAGAGAAGAGCATGAACAACATTTGAGAATGACATTGCAAGTACTCAGGGAACATTAAATGTATTAAGCAAATGTGAGTTTTGGCTGAGATCAGTGACCTTCCTTGGTCATGTTGTGTCCGACCAGGGTGTAGAGGTTGATCCGAAAAAGATTGAGTCAGTAAAAAACTGTCCGAGACCCCTCCCTCCTACAAATAGCCGGAGTTTCTTGGGTTTGGTTGGTTACTATCGCAGGTTTGTTGAGGGTTTTTCCGCTATTGTTGCTCCATTGACATCTTTAACAAAGAAGAAGGCAAAGTTCGAGTGGTATGAAACTTGTGAAAAGATCTTCCTAGATCTCAAAGACCAACTCACTTCAGCCCCAGTTCTCACATTGCCGAGAAGTGGTGAAGGGTATGTGGTGTACTGTGATGCTTCCCGAGTAGGTTTGGGATGTGTGCTTATGCAGGATGGCAAGGTGATTGCATATGCATCAAGACAGTTGAAAATACACGAGAAGAATTACCCTACCCATGATCATGAGTTAGATGCTATGGTATTTACTTTAAAACTTTGAACACATTACTTATATGGTGTACATGTTGACGTATTTACTGACCATAAAAGTCTTCAGTATGTTTTTACACAGAGAGAATTGAATCTTCGTCAGAGAATATGGCTACATCTGCTCAAAGATTATGACATGAGTGTCCACTATCACCCAGGTAAGGCCAATGTAGTGGCAGATTCTTTGAGCCGATTGAGCCTGGGCAGTGTGTCTCATATTGATGATGAGAAGAAGGAGCTGGTTAAAGAGGTACACCAATTGGCTAGGTTAGGTGTACGGCTGGTAGATACACCAAGTGGGGGTGTTTCAGTTCATTCCAGTTCTGAATCCTCATTTGTTGTAGATGTTAAAGCTAAGCAGCATCTCGACCCAGTACTCAAGGAGTTGAAAGACTCAGTGTTGAGTAAGCTGAATGAATCATTCTTCCTAGGGGGGATGGTGTACTTAGATACAAGGGCAGATTGTGTGTGCCCAATATTGATAATCTGAGACCTAATATTATTGTAGAGGCTCATGGATCTAGGTATTCCATTCATCCAGGTTCCACCAAGACGTATCATGATCTCAAGGAGATCTATTGGTGGGAAGGTATGAAGCGAGATATTTCTATGTTTGTGGAGGAGTCCCCCAATTGCCAATAGTTTAAGGCCGAACACCTTAAGCCTGGAGGTCTTACCAGTCGATTGAGATCCCAACATGGAAGTGGGAGGCTATTAATATAGACTTTGTGGTTGGTCAACCCAGGACCAGGAAACTGCATGATTCCATTTGGGTCATTGTTGATAGGATGACTAAGTATGCTCACTTCATTCTTGTGAAGTCTACTTACAGGGCCGAATATTATGTCAAGCTATATATTGATGAGATAGTGAGGTGTCATGGGATCCCTTTATCTATCATTTCGGATAGTGGAGCCCAGTTCACTTCTCACTTTTGGAGATCTTTCCAAAAGAGCTTGGGTACACAGGTGAAGCTCAGTACTGCTTTTCATCCTCAGACGAATGGAAAAGCAGAGCGTACCATTCAGACCCTTGAAGACATGTTGAAAGCATGTGTTATTGACTTCAAGGGGAGTTGGGATGATCACTTGCCACTGATTGAGTTCTCTTATAATAATAGCTACCATTCCAGTATTGGGATGGCACCTTTTGAAGAACTGTATGGCATGAGATGTAGGTCCCCAGTTGGGTGGTTTGAGGTAGGAGAGTCTTTTGTCCTTGTCCATGAGATCATATATGAGGGTATGGAAAAGGTGAGAATGATCAGGGATAGATTGGCTACTGCTTACAGTCGTAAAAAATCCTATGCTAATAACAAGAAGAAGGCTCTTGAATTCTAAGTATGTGATCAAGTCTACCTTAAGATATTACCCATGAAAGGGGTGATGAGGTTTGGTAAGAAAGGGAAGTTGAGTCCGAGGTATGTAGGTCCTTATGATGTCTTACAGCGAATAGGGAATGTTGCCTATGAACTGAAATTACCAAATGACTGGGCTTTTGTTCATCTAGTATTTCATGTTTCGATGCTTAAAAAGTGTCTAGGTGATCCATCATCTATCCTGCCTGTTGAGGGGTTAGGAGTCAATGAGAACCTTTCTTATGAAGAGGTTCCAGTTGAAATTTTAGATCGCCAAGTGAAGCAGATGAGGAACAAGGAGGTTGCCACCATAAAGGTGTTATGGAGGAACCACCTTGTTGAGGGAGCAACATGGGAGGCGGACACCGACATGAGATCCCGTTACCCTCACTTGTTCAGTTCTTGAGGTTAGATATACTCTTCCTAAGTCTGATTTTGTTTATGAAACTGTAATTTTTAGTATATTAGTCGGTTTTGGTGTTTTATGTCCATAACTGTGTGTTTTATACTTGCACTATATGAGTTAATATGAGTTCATGCTTGCATTCATGTTGCTATTTTGGTATAGCGTTGACATGATTTTTGTGTCACATGAGTTGTGATGTGCATTTAGTTAAAGTGAGATTCAGAAGGAAGTTCCTCAATCTCAGATATGAAGCTTCAGATAAGCTTTGAGTGATGTGCATCATCCAGAGTAAGTTGTGAATAAGATAAGTTCGAAAAATACCCTCTTTGATTCAAAATGATGTGTAGTGTCATTCGGGGACGAATGTTCCTAAGGGGGGGGGGATAATGTAACATTCCAGAAAATGTACTTGTCTAGTGAAGAGTCTATTAGGTTTTAAGAATATGTATTGGGGTATATAGTCATCCCAATGCCCAATATTGAGTAATACTGGGCATGTTAGAGAATATTGGCTTAAGGGTGTTAGCCAATTTCTATGTATTAACAAGTAACTTAAAAAACACTTTGATGTTCAAATGCTCCAATCCAAGCTTGTTTAGGAATTGTACCTGCAATGAAGAACCTAAGCTAAAAAATTTAATTTCATCGCTTACACACATTAGGTACGAGGCATCCAATTGTCAAGCCTAGGTACCATAACACATGATCATTTAAAACGATCATCTAGATTAAACAGTGCCCAAGGACATAGTGAGGATCCTTAGGACAAGAAGTAAACCTTCCAAGTGCAACTACAGAGTGCACGGTTAGGAAAGTGCACAGTAACACATGTGCTACTGGCCGAGAGACCAAGCGACCAAGCCCAACCTATTCTGTTAGGGCAGTTAGGGGGCCGACAGCAACGGTCAAGCCACGTGAGGCCGAGCTTCCTAACCAATCCTAGTCTCTAACTAACTTACCTAACTAGCTAACTAACCTAGGACTAACTAAAATGAACTAACTAGTGTGCCCTAAATCCTAAGACCTAACCGGGTGACACTAGCCGAGTAGCTAACTAAAGAAACATCCTAGTACCTAACCTAGGATGGAGCTAAGGGGTTGGTTATGGTCCTAGTGACTTAGGGGTACTTTAGTAATTACCCTAGGTCACTTAATTAATTAAATTAGCAACTTAATTAATTAATTTAAATTCATGGTCAAACCCGAGACCCTTAGCAAATTTTCAGAATTTGACTAAGTCAAATGCTCTCCTATTTTTAGTCAATTTAGGAGGGGTATTTTGGTAATAAGCTAATTGATTTATTTAATTAAGTTAATTAGCCTAAGTTGAATTAGTCAATATTCAGTTCCTAAGACTTAGACTCACGTTTATCTAGTAGAAACTCACGACTGAAAAATAGTGAGCAAACGTA
Organism: Solanum sitiens; assembly: GCA_016801875.1. NCBI lineage: Eukaryota > Viridiplantae > Streptophyta > Magnoliopsida > Solanales > Solanaceae > Solanum > Solanum sitiens. The sequence goes on from JABWTJ010000201.1 coordinate 200,392, forward strand.
AGAAAAAAAGAAAAGAAAAATACTCTCGGTTCTCCTTAGGCGATTTCAAGGCAATTCTTCAAGATTTCATACAATGTACAGGGTGATCTTTGTAGATTCAATTCTACAGCAAGTTATGGGTTTCTCTTTTGGATTCCTTTCCCCAGGAGGCTTTTCAAATGTTTTGAATTCAAGAAAACCAAAACTAGGGTTGTTCCCAATGAAATTGTCAAATGTTCATCTCCCTAGTTCTCCCTATTTCCGATTCTAGTAGTATGTATAATGCAAATCTCGAGCATGCTGTTGGTATGTGCTGCTAACTGATCATTATGTGTAGGTTTCTGTGATTTGATAATGTTGAATGAGACCTATATGTTAAATCCGTATGATTAGAGTATCATTTACATGAGATAAGGAATGTTGTAATGCCTAATTGTGTTCGAGAAGATGAAATTGTTATAAGTCGTTTATGAAATTCAGTTTATTGTTGAAAGGAATAAAGGTTTCGATTATTGTGTGTGTTTACTGTAGGTATGTTTGTAAGTATTTGGAATGCAATGTTTCCATGAAGAAATAAGAATGAGAATCAAAGCTAGTTAATGAATCTTCAGTGCCAAATCAACTTTATAGCTTGGCCAAACTAAGCATTGAATTGTTCTTATAAGCTAATCAAAGGTTAAAAGTTGGCTTGCTTAAAATGATGAGATTACTATAGTATATACATGAAGTTAATTGACTTGGCTAGTGATATTATCATGACAAGTGTTTAGTGAAAGTTTGGTTCATGCCAATAAATTGGCCAGCAATATTATTTCCAAAATATGAAATAGAATTAGCCAATGACTAAGTCATACCAATCTTATATGGCTAGTGTAAATTATGATGTTTCTTGTAAGGCAAAATACATATTAAAGATTGACTTGACAAGATGTAACTAAATGAACTCATAACGTAGGGTATGCCAATGATTGGGACAAATCCAAACATACCCTACCTAAATGAACTTGTGAACATATTATCATATTGAATAAGTCCTTATAACTTTCATAAAGAATGGTACAAGACTACCAAATAACATTGAACAAGATAAGGTGAGTAATGAAATAACTAAAAGCTTATGAGTTATGAAATTGACCTAGAATGGGGTGTTGAAGGAGGTGAGACAAGTCTCACTTGCACCTAAAAAATTATTTTAAAGATACTCACATAAGAGGGTGTTAGAAATTGTTAGAAAAGTCTCATTAACACCATGATGATAATGTAAGATTTAAGTTCACATTCATCAAGTATAGAAAGGGATGACAAGTCATCCATTGAGATAAGCATACCTCATACTAGAAGCAAGCTTCCATAATGTGTGAGTCAACTCTAAAAGTTGTAAAGTATAATAAAATGAGCTAAGCACCGATAGACTAGTAATGAGCTTATGCAAGCACATGTAATCCTCATGAGATGAGACTACCACCAAGGTGGATAACGGTCTCCAAATTCTCCTAGTCTTTGAACTATGTTACCAACATAGGTTACTAGCTAGTGGATCCACCGAAGAAAGCTAGGAAGGATTTGGTTTCACTTTAGCCGGTGAACCACCTCTTTTAAGTATGGGGAAGACACTGGATTTCATGTTAGCTCACATGATCTATGTCGGTTAAATGCTAAAGATTTCTTTAAGAAAGTAAGAAAGAAATAAAGAAAGAACTAGGAAGATGAGGGGTGTTGGGATAGGATGACCAAAGGGTGAGGTTAGACTAAGTAATGATGTAAGTCATTCATAGTCATTGCACAGACAAATCCCAATGGAAGTCTTAAAAGAATATCCTATGTCAACCTAGCATGTTCAAAGTGAACATGAGATCAAAGAAGAAGAAATGTAAGTTCAAAGTGAACTAAGTAAGCAAAAACATAAGTATATCAAATCATTAGTGTTTGATAAGAATGAAGTTTTAACAGTTATTGGCTTATGCCAATAAAGGGAGAAAAACATAATGACTCATCAATTGGAGTATGAATATATGCCTCGGCATCTTTATATTATGCAAATGATAAAAGAATGGGCATAGTCAATGAAGATTGGCTTCTAAAGACTTCATGCCCAATTTAATAAGAATGGATAGAATAACTTGTGAGTAGGGTAGTCAAATCATTTTCTTAGTCTTTTGGATTAGTTACTTGATTCATTGTAGCAATGGGACTACAATGAATCATTGCACTCATAAGTAAAGCATAGGATCAAAGGAGATCATTGAACTACACAACAAAAAAAAGAAAAGACTGAAAAATAAACTAAGTTTGGGAGAGGGAGCTCTCGGCCTAAAGGGAGCAAAAATATTAAATTTTGCTTGAGTTGTTCCACAATAATGTTCATGATTCTAAGGTCTTATGTTCATATAGAAAATGATTTGTGTGCTTTAAATTCATGAAAATATGTCATATTCATAGCATGATTCATAAATAATGAATTAGGAATGTGAAGTGACTTCACTTTCCAAAAATGGCATGTTGTTATAGGAAGAGCTTTCCTTGATCATGCATAGTCATTATGTGTTAATGTGCATACACCCATACTTAGTAAAAGTGTGTACTAACCCATATACAATTACTATTCTTATAGGTGCAGGTCCTTGAAGAAGATTGAGGATCAGTTGAAGTTGTTTGGACTAGTTCCTCCAGACTTTGGTAGGTCTCTTGAGTTCGAGGATGCCTACGCTTTATTTTCTAGCTTTAGTAGATTAGACATAGCTAGTGGATGTTGTCCCTAGCGTTTCCTTTCAAACATTTGTTCAATCTTTTGGTATTAAGGCCGGTTTGGCAACTATTAATGATATTATGAAATCTTCATTTCAATTGTTCAATATGTTAATAGATGGTTGTTTATTTTGAGTTGTTAGTATATCAATCTTATGCAAGAATTATATGAAGTCTAAGTACACTTCAGTAAATTTAAATAGTTTTAAATTTTCTGCTAAATGTAATTGTATGTTTGTGATGAAAGCTAAAAAGAGGCTTGTATGCGACCTCTAAGAGGTTAACGACGCTGGTCTCATCTAGGGTCTAGGACCCGGGTGTGACAGGTCCGTTGGTGGTGGTTTATTTTTTGAGCCTGAAACTTCCAAACATGCAGGCCTGCAGGCCCAATCGATGGACTAAGTCGACGGGCCGTTGGTTAGAACACTGGCCATCGATTGGTCTAGTTGGTCGACACTGCCAAGGCTGTTTTGGGTCCAAGTCTTGGGCCCTTCTCTAGGGCCCCTTGTGGGTCCTAGGTGGGGTCGTACCCGGACGTTAAACACCTAAACATAGTCTTATAGGTCTTAGGAACATCCCACATTAATTTATATTAGAACAAAAACGTAAAACTCACTCAAACACATCAAGACACATAAACACTTTCTAAGGCATATCTTCCGAACGTCATGGACGTTCTTGGACATTTGACCTCCAAACTTCACACACTGCCTAAGAACATCAATATAACTCATTTTAACTTTAAATTAAATCAAGAAAAAATAACGAAGCTCTAGTTCACCTTAGTTCGTTTTAGGGTGTTACATTCTCCCCCACATGGAAAAACATTCATCCTCGAAAGACACTAAAACTTTAAGACCATCAAAGACTCCATTAGCAACACATAACACCTTACAATTATGATCAAAACATTCATAATCAAAGTATCAACTAAAAAGGATCACAATTCACACTTTCACACACTTTGCAACATAACCAACTTTTGCAAGAACTTTCACTTTTCAAAATTCACTCTCACCCTTCACTTATGGAGGAACTACCTTCTCCAACGTTAAAACATGCTCATATAAATCACTTTTACACACATTAGAGCTACAATTCATGACAATACAATTTTTTTCAAAAATAAAAAATCTTTTAGTGAGCATCACTGTACCACAGTGAAACATGCTAGAATTTTTAAAATTCACCCTTTAAGCAATTCGTCAAGAAAGCATGATCATATGAAAGGCAAAACCACATGAACTAGTCTCATAACATAAAAACAACAACCATAAAGAGTTAAGAATTACCGTGACTATGAAATCCGGATTAGTTCTCCTTCCTTGCCCCCATCCCATAGGGAGGGTTCTTCTTTGGAGAATTAGGATCTATGAAAGCTTGATTGACCCCTTTCCCCTTTTCATTGATGTTGGGGAAGTCCCTCATCTTGTGAGTCTTACTACCACATGCAAAGAAAACATCCGTTCCGGCCAGACACTTACCCAAGTGTTGCTTCCCACTAGTAGTACACTCAGGTCTATCAAAAGTATGGCCACCACTTTGGGAATTTTTGTTGGAAACTCTATCCTTGTTCCCCATGGAAGACTCTTGGTGATAGAACCTCCTCTTAGGTTTTGCTTGACTAGATTCATCAAACCTAGGCCTCTTCCCCTCTTGCCTTATCTCCCTAATTTTGGACTCCTCAAATTGTTGTGCATACACCATGAGCCTAGCGATATCCATGTCATTAAGGAGCATTGCCTTACGACACTCCTTTTCCACCAAGATAGACACTCCCATCACAAATTTGTTCATCCTTGCTCTAGGTTTAGCTACCATGGTCGGGTCATACATAGAGAGTTGGGTGAATTTGAGAGACTACTCTTTCACACTCATTCCCCCTTGGCGAAGATTCATGAATTCAACCATCTCCCTCCACTCTAAAGAAAAGAACCTATCTAGAAAAGCGTCTTTGAACACTTCCCAATCTACCGGACCATCCCTCAAAAGTATCTCATCCCTCCATTGCTCAAACAACACTTGATCCACATCCTTGAGTTGGTAAGAGGCTAGCTCTACTCTCTCTCTTCGGGTCACATCCAGAGAATCTACCGCTTTGAATATCTCATCTATGAATCTTTTTGGATCTTCATCCACCTTAGTGACATGGAAAGTAGGTTGGTTCATCCTCATGAAATCCCTAATTCTAGACGCGGGACTACTCACATTTGGTTGAGGTCTATCTCCTTGATTACCTTGGGCAAAAAAATGATTAGTGAAGACTTGATCTTGAGCCGTCATGAGTTGGGTCAAATTTATTAGGGCATCCCTCAAGTTCTCATTAGTCATATCCCCTTCAACAAAGGGAGCTTGAGGCATAGGGGGAGTTTGAGGTCCTTGGGGCCCTTGAGGTTCCGTAGGGGGTACCGCCTCATTCACATTCTCTTGGTCATCTATAGGGACTTGGTCAACCCGGGGAGGGATCCTATCATTAGATACACCTTCCTCCTCCCTTCTAGTGGTTGATCTCCTCGTATTCATGTCCTATAAACACAAAGAGAAGAGGTTGAGAGAGACAACTTATAGAACTCAACTCTAAGGAACGACATTAGAATAATGAAGAAAGTGAAACTTCTATCATCTTATAGCCTCTTCTGCATGGTTGTGTCGCGAGTACTTTACCCTTTGGGATCTTGTACAAGCCCTTTAACTATCGTACATTGCATAAGACATGAAAAGTAGTGCGAAACTTAAAACTTTTCACGAATAAATTAACAAGTAGAACATCTTTCATAAAAGCTAAGGATTTGATCGCGTCCACACAAGACGACTAAAAGACATGATATAAATATCTTAGGGACACGACCCTTTACATTAAATGAAAATACATAATAAGTCTTTAAAATAGAAACAAATAAATACGACTATGCCTCGAATATATGAGGACATACTTAATCTAGAGAGAACTTTCCCAAGCTTGCTAGTGTTCAACCTTGCCTCCAACCTATACTTGTTAGGTATAGAAAAGTATGGGGTTAGTACAAGGCAATGTACTAAGTATGGCATATGCAAAAACATGCAAAAAGTGACATTTTAGTAAAATAGGATTTCATGCCAAATTGATAAAACCTTCATGATTTAAGAGTTAAAATAGTATAAGAATCATGATTTAGCACATAAAGTACGACTCTCAATGTTTTAGATGAAAAACACACTTTACAGTAACAATAGAAAATCTTACTGTGCACATAGTAAATAACACTACAGTGAATAACATTACAGTGAACAACACAATCCAAGCAATATGAACTTATTTCCCGTAAGGCTTCCCTAACAAAGTTATCCTAAGACTCCCTAAGGTAAGACAAGAAGGGACCGCCCATACGCCCCCTTCAAGACACACCAAAGTGATCCTTAAGATTACCAAGCATAGGCTTACCTAGTCCGGGAATCAAATCCACACTCTTGGCTAGATATTTAAAAAGACATTCATATAAGAAGGATTTCATGTAAGTACTCTTCCCCAATAAGACTTATAAGTTACACTAAGTGCAATGTGAGAGTAGCATCTCATACTACTACTCCCACTTAGTGCTCCTTGAGGATTCCCTTGGATTAATCACTCTACATTAGTCACTCTTAACTTCATTCATTCAAAACTTAGCTTTAACATACTTCCTTAACATTAGACTTTAACTTATCTAACTTCTTTTACAACACATGATAGAACACACCAAGACTCCCCTTTCGGAAGGTCTACTTAGTGCAATGGATAGATAGCGTCCCATACCACCACCTGCCCTAAGTAGTACGTTCTTTTAGGAGACTTAGTTCATACATTTCATATTAAACAAACTAAGACTCCCATTTTGGAAGGTCCACCTAGTGCAATGGATAGATAGCGTCCCATACCACCACCTACCCTACATAGTACGTTCGCTTAGGAGACTTAGTTCATTCTTTATTTAGTGGGGGAATATCTTTAAACGACATAGACCATGAGAGCTACACATGGAATCCCGATACTACCCTTATCGGATGAGGTTTCCCCACATGCCTAGAATGGGGTCTTTCTGTTAGCTTTTCCAATAGCTACACCTATGCGGGCGCATAGTTAAGGGATAAGGAGATTTCTACTAAGTAACTCACTCTCTACTGACAAGGAGTACTCATCTAAAGAGGTAAATTTGGTAAAACATCTCTACTCACAATGTGAACTCACCCCTTCTTCAAATCCTCTCAGTGCTAAGCATAACTCCCCACGGAGTCTTAAAGATTTGTTACTAAAGGTCAAGGATAACTTTTGGACACACCATGTCACTCACAATGGGTATCGATCCTACAACCTACATTATAAAGCTCTTGGGAGATAGTGAGGTTGCTACTAAACACTTCATCTCAACTCAAAATGAGTGCTCACCCCAAGACTCCACCTTTCATTCACATTCTTTAACTTCATTCGTTCACTCAAAGTGTGTGTGTACATGTGAGCATACCTTTCACATAAATCATTACTTTCATAACATTGAATTCTAGACATTCTTACACCTCATTCATTATTTCTTACACACTAGCATGCTCAACATATACACTTACTTCTTTTAGGCATAATCGAAGCAAGACATTCAATTTAAGTTTCACATATCAACAAGAACCAACTTCATTATCACTTCATTTAACACATTAGGCCTTCAAAGATATACTCACAATACATACCAAATATACCCAAATATATCAAATAAACACCGCCACCAAGAAGGTGGACCATACCACTGAAGAGCAATTCATAATAAAAATTATTCAATATAAGCAACTCACCATTTAATCAAGCCATCGCCACCTATAACCAATTCCTCAATATTTCATCACAATAAGGCCCTTAGGTCAGTAGCTAAATCATGATAATAACATAAGAAACCAAAACTAATACCCTACACAAACATGTTCATTTAACCCACTCTTTAAGCTAAAAGTTTGAAATATGCATATACATGAGTTCATTAGGGTTTTGACATTAAAATCATCCATTAATACTAAAAGAAACATATTTGAATCATTAAAACACTTTTACAAGAAGACCCTTGCTTGGAATCAAAACTAGGAGAAGATAGAATTTGAAAACCCTTTTTGAAATATTTTAGTAATGACTCCTTGAATGGAAGGGGGTTCAAGTATATACCATACCTCAACTAGAAGAAAACCCACTAATTTTGATGAAGAACTCGACCACAACCAGCCCTCCTAGATCCTTCATGACTTCTAGCTTCTATGGATTTTAAGAGAGAGTTTTAAGAGAGAGGGGTTTGGGCTTTTAGGAAATGAGGTATAAAATTAGGTCTTAGGGTTTGGAACTCTTTAATATACCTAAATAACCCTAAAATAATCATCCAAGTTTCTTAAAAGACTTGGGGTGAATTTACCAAACACCCCAAGCCAAGGCAGCCTGCTAACAGCTTTTTGGTAGCTCACAGACGGGACCAACCGATGGACCATTTGTCCATCAATGTCCCATTGGTGGTGGTTCGTTGGTTGAGCCTGCAACTTCCAAACTTGCAGGCTTGCAGGTCCAATCGATGAACCAAGCTGACGGGCCGTTGGTTAGAACACTGGCCATCGATTGGTCTCGTTGGTGGACATTGCCTAGGCAGTTTTGGGTCCAAGTTTTGGGCACTTCTCTAGGTCACCTTGTGGTTCCAAGGTGGGGTCGTACCCGGACGTTTGTAAGACCCCCCCCCCCAAAAAAAAAAAAGTTAGGGTTTCTAGATCCTAACATGTTTTTACTATGGTATAAGGTCCTAAAATGGTTTATAATATGGTATTGAGGCAGTGTGTAATGTTTGAGGTTATTTGGAAGTCAAACGTCAAGGGACGACCACGACGTTTGATGACTAGTCGCCAAAGGAGCCTTAGGTTCTTTTATGTGTTTTGAGTGTTTTATGAGCTTATGAGGTCCTTATTTGATTAAAAATGATTTTTATAGGCAGTGTATTGAGTTTTATGAGGTTTGGAGGTCAAACGTCCAAGAACGTCCAACACATTCGAAAGTTAGCCCTTGAGAAGTTCATGTGTATCTTGAGTGTGCCTTGCATGTTTGGACGTGTTGCGAGTGTTTGTTTTGGGTGAAACAGATGTGGAAGGTCTACAACTTGTTTAGGTTTATATTCACTTTTGAAACGCCCGGGTACGACTTACTAAGGGAACCGCAAAATAGTCCGCAAGAAGGACCAAAAGGCTGTCGAGACACTGCCTTCGCCATGTCAATCGACTGAACAAAATGATGCCCCATTTGTTGACAAACGGCCCGTTGGTGGTGAATTCTTGGATGGTCACATAGCCTGGATAAGGCGCATCCAAAGAACAGCCCAGCATCCAATCGACTGAAGCCACAGACGGCTCGTCGATGGACCTACTAGTCGTTGATGGTGGCCTGCAACTGCTGCCTAGCAACTGTTTCATTAAAGGGGTAAATGGGAAATTCACCCCACGTCCTAAGCTGACCCTAAAGGTTTATTTAGTTATTTTTGGGTGTATATAAATGATCAAAAATGTGATCAACCCATTCCCAAACCAATTCACACAAATTAGACTTTCCCTCCAAAAATATCCTCTCTAGAAACCTCCATTGATGGTGAAGCTCAAGAACAGCTTAGAGCTTGGATTCCTATGGGTTCTTCATCAATTTGTAGATGTTTTCTTCTAGACAAAGCTATGATGATCCTTCATCTCTAAGTAACCTTTCACTTGGAGAGTTAATCTCATAGTTTCCTAAGAAGTTTTCATGATCAAATCTCTTCTTCTTCAATCTAGCCATGGGTTCATTCTAAAAACGTTTTTAATGGATTAATCATGATTAATTTATGATAATGTATTGGTTTTAACGTGAAATTTCATCCAATTGCATTATGAACCCATCTCCCTTCCCAAACTCGATTTAGCCCTTGCATGGGCATTGTGATCGTGCCTTGTTATTGATTAAATTGTGATTCTCTTACATTGAATTTCTTATATCTACTGTTATTAAAGTATATTGATGTTCAATTGTTTATGAATGATCCAATTGGATCAATTTATGCAGATTTGAAGATGACTAGCCTATGCATCTATGTGATCACTATAACATTGACCTTTAAATGTATAAAAGTGGATTATGTTAAGATGCTTGTATATAATGCCTTAGGTTAATATCATGATTGAATTGTAATTAAAAATCTTGTATGATCAAAGTGAAGAAGGCTTGGCATGAGTTGATCTAGGTTCTTCTAGTTTAGGAATTGATAATACTATGTAGGTTATGTGATCTATATTCTAAGATGAACAAAGCATGAGTAACACTTGATTTCAATCTCTTTAGCTGCTGACTAGCATGTACTTTATTGTTAAATATGATTGATGATCAATGCATTGAGAAATTGGTAAGATGGCATATTTCCTCTACTCACTATTGAATTGATAGTTAGTGCCTATGTTGGTATCTTCATCTTGTAGGGATTTAAGTATGGTTTCGTTTATGTTAATGTATGTTTATCTACAGCCTTATACTTGAATTGTTGATAAAAGTCTTGTATTTATCAATGATGATCAAAGGTTGATGAATTGGTAAGGTCTACTCTTCTCCTCTACTTCTCTATAGTATTGTTGATGAAGCCTTGTATGGAATTGTGTGGTATGGTCCACTTATGGTGGCGGTACTTTATTGTCATTATATATGTGTTGACTATGGCCTTGAAGGCAAATTGATGAATATATGAATATGTGGTTATGATGATCACACTATGTGAAGCTTATGCCTACTTTCCAATTCTAGTTGTGATCTAGGTTGTATGGATATTGTATAAGCGTGTGTATATCTATGTTAGAGTAAAGTGTAGGTGATTCCATTGATGAGTTAAATTGGTTAATAGTCCCTTACCTATGTACTCCTATGTGAATGCATGAATAGCAAAAGTTAGGAGTCTTAAGTGTAATATGAATTTGACTTGTCTCCTATGCTATTGTGTGTTGTGTGGTCTATTCTTGAAAGTGTATTGTGGTCCTAGGAGGGTGGCTGCCTCAATGTGTTGATGATATTCATTATGTGATCATATTGACTAATGTACACAAAGTTTCACTCTACATGCATGCTTACAATGTAGTAAAGGTTTATAGTGTCTAATGAAAGGTTGTACTCATATTCACTAGTGTCTACTACTATGCGTGTTAAACTGATGTCTATGAAAGTATGAGATGTGTTTCCTTAACTAGGATGACTTGATAGGTGTACTAGTATGGGCAAGGGTATGGGACCTTGTCTATGCATTGCACATGTGTACCTTGATAGGATAGTTCCTAGGTTTGGTTTCTATGTACATGAAAATGAATGTATAGGCATATTATGAATATGACTTATATGATATGGTAAAGTATGAATGTGCATAGTGTCTTAGTGTGTTTATATGAAAGGATTTCTCATATAGTTATACCTATAGACATATGCATTGATATAAGAACATGTGTGACATTCATGTGTTATGTGAAAGGTTTGCTCACATATAAGTATACGCACACATGAATGATGATCTAGTCAATAGAGGGGCCTTGAAAGGTGTGATCAAGTGTATCCTTAACTACATAGTGCTAATACATATGCTATGTCCATGTGAAAGGATTTCTCACATGATTTAGGTTGATGAACTCTCATCTATGACCTATGAGCTAAGCATATGAGGGGATGACTCTCCTAAGCCTAATTTTATAAAGTAATGTTAATAAAGGCTTTTACATAAAGGGAACTTGTCTTAGCACCAAGTGAACTTGAATATGAGCGGTTTCCCTTCCCATTGTAGGAAGGTAGGTCACCATAGACCTCACGGGGTGGATAGCCTCATGAACCAAAAAGGGTGTAGAGAGATGTTTCCATGACAGCCCCCAAGCTCCTTAAGTTATGCTTGCCACATAGGATTAGCAATGCGATATCAAATAAATATGCTAGCATGTGTTAATGTTCTACCTTGGCTAGGTAAGAACACCTTCCATTGGTGTAAGGCTCTACAACACTGAATTCAATGTTTAGCACCCATGATCTTAGTATCAGTTAAGACAATAGTTTCCCTAAAGTAAAATGGACAATGGAAGTAAATGATTAGGACCCTAACTAGAATGACCTAAGGGAGGTTTCTTAGGATAGGTGGAAGTAATGAACCCATATAGACATTGCAAAACTAGCTCCTTAGGAAGTCTAGGAACGTGTTCTAATGTGTATGATTATGCTTATGTCTTTATACATGACATTGTAGTATTTGTATACTTGTTATGAAGATGTGAATGGTATAAGTCTATATGATGTGAAATTGTCCCTATATGCATGATGTTTGTATTAATTACTATATGATGAAGGTCTTGCCTAGCTTTGATGAAGTTGCCTTTACTTACTATGTTGATGTATGAATTGAATGTTAAGGTTTGTGGTCTCATGAAGGATTTACTAAGTATGTGTGAGGTTATGGGGCTTCGCATATACATTGCACTAGTAGACTAAGATTGGGGTCATGGACAAGGTATTATAATAATTTATGTGAGGTAAAATAAATCTATGTTCATAATGACTAAGAGTTCACTATAATGCTTTATGGTATTAACAAGAAGATGTCTTGTGGTGTTCTATACTGTATAATGGTATGTGTTGGCTTGTGTAGATCATGTGTATGGTTTCCTTGTAGTATTAAGGTGATGCATTGCACAAAGTATCACTAGAGGGATGCTTGGGAAGATTAGAAATTAAAAGAAAGGAAGTTCACTGTAAAGCAAAATAGCTCACTGTAAAGTTACCTCAAATGTGGCTCAAATTCAATATGTGATTCTATATGATGTTTGGATTTTTAATATGTCTATATGAAGCATGTGAATTATATGAATGATATTGTATAAAGGTTTTACGAAGATTTACTCAAAAAGGCATGAAGTATAATTTCACAAAAATGTTCCTTTTAAATGCATGTTTTTGCATGGTTGCCATACTTAGTGCATTCTTGTACTAACTCCATTCTTCTCTACTTTTTACATAAAGTGTAGGTTGTGGATGCTTAAAGGATGTGTATATGATTTAAGAGCTTAATATGTGATTCCCAAGCTCAAGAAAAGGAATCCTTAAGTCCAAGGATGTCCTAATGCTTAGTTTACTGTAAAGTTCTTTAGTATTATACTAATGTATTATGTTGTAAGGGCAGTGTCCCTAAAGTACTGTTATGATGTTGAGTCTAGGATGGAAAAGAGACTTAAGGTCTAAATATGTATTATGACTTATGTATTATATATAGAGAGAGTGACATTTATAGCATATGATATTCTATGAAAAGTTTTAAATTTTCCGCTATATTTACTATGACAACGCGATGAATGATAACTATAGCTTGTGTAAGACCTCCGAGAAGTCAAGTATGCCATGTTACTTCTAGGGGTTGATCCCCGGGCGTGACAACTTTAAACACGTAAATATAGTATTATAGGTCTTAGGAACATCCCACATCAATTTCGATTAAAATAAACACGTAAAATTGACTCAAACACATCAAGACACATGAACACTTTCTAAAGCATATCTTCCGAACGTCATGGACGTTCTTGGACGTTTGACCTCCAAACTTAACCAAACTTCACACACTACCTACGAACATCAATATAACTCATTTTATCTTACGCTTAACTCAAGAAACAATCACTAAGCTCTAGTTCACCTTATTTCGTTTTAGGGTGTTACACTAATGTACTCTAATTATATTGAGTCTAACATGGCAAAGGGACTTAGAGTCTAACTATCTAAATATAATATTTTATATATATCTATTGAAAGTGATGTTCTAGCATATGATGTGCTATGAATGTTTTAAATTGTCGCTAAATTTACCTATCACAATGCGATGAATGATAAGTATGGGCTTGTGTAAGACCTCCGAGAGGTCAAGTACGCCATGTTACTTCTAAGGGGTGCTCCCTGGTCGTGACAACATCGGTCATTTGAGGGTAGTATTGCAAGTCCTCAAGGAACGTCAACTCTTTGCTAAATATAATAAGTGTGAATTTTGGTTGAGATCGATTGCTTTTATTGGTCACATTGTTTCAAGTGAGAGTATAGAGGTGGATCTGAAGAAAATGGAGGCGGTTAAGAATTGGCCTAAACCTAAATCCCAGCAACATTCAAAGTTTCTTGGGTCTAGCCGGGTACTATAGAAGGTGTGTTGACGGGTTTGCATCCGTTGCTTCTCCTTTGCCAACCCTAACCTAAAAGAAAGTTAAGTTTGTGTGGTCGGAAGCTTGTGAAAGAGTTTTTCCAGAGTTGAAAGATAAGCTTACCTCCACTACGGTGTTGACTTTATCGGAGGGAACCAAAGGGTTTGTTGTGTATTTTGACGCTTCTCGAGTAGGTTTGGGTTGTTTCCTCATGCAACATGGTAAGGTGATAGCATATGCCTCTAGACAACTCAAGGTGCATCAGAAGAACTATCCAACTCATGATCTTGAGCTAGCGTCCGTAGTGTTTGCTTTGAAAATATAGAGACATTATCTATATGGTGTGCATGTAGATGTGTTCACCGATCATAAGAGTCTCCAATATGTGTTCACTCAAAAGGATTTGAATATCCGTCAAGGAAGGTTGTTAGATCTTTTGAAGGATTATGATATGAGTGTCCTTTACCACCCCGAAAAATCTAATGTGGTTGCAGATGCTTTGAGTCGAATGACTATGGGTAGTGTAGCTCATGTTGAAGATGGTAAGAAAGAGTTAGTCAAAGATGTGCATATATTGGCCCGGTTATGTGTTTGACTAGAAGATTCTCCAAAAGGGTGTTTAATGGTTCATCATAACTCCGAGTCGTCTTTAGTGGTTGAGGTGAATTCTAAGAAACATCTTGATCCTCTATTGATGGATTTGAAGCAATTTGTTCTTAGTAAACTCAATGAGTCATTCTCCCAAGGGGGGATGGTGTACTTAGGTTCCAAGATTGTCTGTGCCAAATGTGGATGACTTAAGAAGACAAATTTTGGAAGAGGCTCGTGGTTCCCAAAATTCCATTCATCCGGGTGCCACTAAAATGTATCGTAATCTATAAGAGGTCTATTGGTGGAACGGTTTGAAGAAGGATATAGCGGAGTTTGGGGCCAAATGTCCTAATTGTGAACAAGTCAAGGCCGAACATCAAATACCGGGAGGGTTTAACTCAAGAAATAACTATCCCTACTTGGAAATGGGAAGATGTAAATATGGATTTTCTTGTTCGGTTGCCTCGTACGCGGAGGAAAAATGACTGAATATGGGTTATTATGGATAGATTGAAAAAATCTGCCAATTTTATCCCCGTCAAAGATACTTATTTGGCGGAGGAATACGCTAAGTGGAATCTTAATGATATTATGAGTTTACATGGGGTTCCCTTGTCTATCATCTCGGATAGGGGTCCTCAATTCACTTCTACATTTTTGAAATCATTCCAAAGTGGGCTAGGTATCAAAGAGAAACTTAGTACCATATTTCATCCACGAACGGATGGTTTGGCAGAACAAACCATCCAAACCCTAGAATACATGTTGACGGCATGTGTCACTGACTTCAATGGTAATTGGGATGATTATCTACCACTAATTGAATTTGCCTACAATAATAGTTACCATTCGAGTATTGCCATGGGACCCTTTGAGGACCTTTATGGGAGGATCTTTAATTGGGTGGTTTGAGGTAGGTGAGTTTGATCTAATAGGTCCGGCAGAAATTTATGAGGCTGTACAGAAAGTCTGAATCATAAGGTATCGTTTGAAGATGTCCCAAAGTCGGCAAAAATCATATGTCAACAATAGCAAGAGGGACCTTCAATTTATGGTAGGTGACTTAGTCTATTTGAAGATATCACCCATGAAAGGGGTGATGAGGCTTGGGAAGAAAGGGAAGCTTAGTCCCCGGTATGTGAGGCCATATGAGATTGTAAAATGCATCGGAAATGTTGCCTATGATTTGAATTTACCTATTGAGTTGGCTCCGGTGCATCCAGTTTTCCATGTGTCCATGCTCAAAAAATGCATAGGTGATCCAGTGTCAACCCTTCCCATTGAAGGTTTAGAAATTCATGCTAACCATTCCTATGAAGTGGTCCCGGTTGAGATATTAGACCGGCAAGTGAAGAGGTTGAGGAATAAGGAAATAGCTTCGGTAAAGGTTCTTTGGAACAATCAACTTGTGGAAAATGTCACTTGGGAGGTCGAGACCGATATGATGTCCCGATATCCTTATATTTTCCTTTCCTTTTGTAGTCAAGGTTGAGGTTAGTAACTTCTCATAGTTTTTGCTTATGAAGGGTCTTAAGTGTGTTTTGAACTTCCATGATTTCCCTTCATTATGCATGTTCTTGTGAAACATCCTTGTTTCATATGTGACTTGGATTATATGATCTTCATACTTGATGATACTTGATTATGTGGTTAGTATAGTTTAGTTATGTGTTATTTCATGTTGTGAAATTTCTCAAGTGTGAAGTGATGAAATGTTGAATTGCTCTTTGTTTAGTATTTATCTATATGAGAAGGAGAAGCACATTCATAATTGCAAAATGTGAAATAATAAAATATGTGAATTTTTGTAGTTGATATATTTCCTACCTCATTATTATGCTTTGTTGTGTTGAGAATGGAGTGAATGTTTCCTCCTTTGATCATTGATTTATTATTATATGTCATGTGTTGGTTGGGCTACTAGTCTTTAGTAATAATTCCAAAAAGAGGTTTAAAGTGTCATTTGAGGACGAATGTTCCCCAAGTGAGTATTGTTATAACTCGGAAGTCCAATGACCTAGACTAGAGCCTCACCTAGTTAATAATGTCTAAAATAGTGTTTTGAGGACTAAACAAAGGTAAATTAACTTGAGTATGAAGTATCAGCGTGTAGACATCCAGAAACGACCATGACGTCTGGAGACTAGTCAAAGTGATCTAGTGTGCCTTTAGGCCATGGAAGGGGTTTAAGGAGTCTTATGAGGGTTAAATATTGTAATAAGACCTTGAACATATGTTATTACGTGTTTAGGGTCAAAACGTTCAGGTACGACTCTCCAAGGACCACACTAAGGGTCCTTGAGGATAACCCAACCTTTGACCCTAAAAGTTGTCAAAAACAGCGTGGAACCACGAGGGGGGACAATAAGTCATCAATGGGATTACGACCCGTCGATGATTCTCATTGTTCTATACATAGAATCCTCCCTCTTAAGCCCCAAAAAGGGACTATCTTTCTCAAACTGCATTTGACCTGTACGGTCCGTGGATGGGACGATAGGGCGTCGGCGTAGTCTCATCAATTGACCCCTTGCTCACTGCCTCCACACAGCTTAAGTAAGGAGGGGTGGGTTAGGTAATGGTTAAATAATTAAATAATGATTTGGGACATTTATAATTAGTTAGTTTAGGGGTAAATAAGTGTCCTAATTCATTAAACTAACCTATCACATCATAATTTCCATAACACAAAAGCTTTCATCTCTCTCTAGTTTCTCTCACAACTCCGAAGACCCCCATTGAAGAAGAATACCAAGCTTTATCTAGGGCTTCATTATCACTTCTTTCCTTCACTAATCTTGAAGGATTATGAATGTATGGAGGCTATTCACTCTTCGAACTCCTTTCCCCAAGAGGTTCTTCAAAATTTGGATTTCAGTGTTCTTCAAAAAGCTTATTTTCATCCAATTTTGAGGCTCTTCTTTCTAACTTGAATTGTTTAGACTTAATTCGATTATTTGTAATGAATTATGCATGGTTATGGCTAGATTGATGTATTACTTTAGGCTTTGACCTAATTCCCTAAATAGTCCCTTGCATACTCTTCTTCTCCTTACCCTAACTTTTGAAGTAGGTTGGTTTATGATTGAGGGGGTGTGACTAAATGTATTCTTGTATAGTTTACTATAATATGATGATGATGATTAAATTGTTGGGTAAAGATCATTTAATTGAGGGTGAAGACATGGATGATATTCTTGGAAGCCATTGGTAAGACTTTCAAGATCATGAATACTTTATTGCAATAATGTTGGTCTATTGTTGATGTTGTTGTTCAATTGAAGTATGAATATGTGAGTATGATAGGACTATTATGAGATTATGAATATGATAACATGTTATGAATGTAATGAATTGTGAGATGATGATAGGTGTATTATTATGAGGGGTTGAAAGTGATTTTAATGTGCACCTATTTACTATGTTTATGATGATGATACTCTCACATGATGTTGGGTTGCGATGAAAGGACATTCTCATCCTAGAACCTAGGAGATATGAACATGATATATAAGGGGCTAAACTCCTAAGACCTATGATATAAACTAATGTAAAGAAATACTCTAAGATAATTCAAAAAGGGAATATTTGGCTTCGCACCGAGTGAACTTGACAATGAGAGGTGTCCCTTCCAATGAGGAAGGTTGGTTCACCCAGGGTCTCATGAGGTGGAAACCACAATGCGAATTAGAATAAAGAGGGTTTTTAGTAACAACCTCCTAGTTCCTTAGATTTGTGACCCCATATGAAACCTAGCTAGTGAATCCACATAGACTCTATTATGATGTTTATGTCCTACCTTGGCAAGTAGGTTGCCCTTCTTTCGGTGTGAGGGGTTGACACCGGATATCATGTTTAGCTCACATGATCTATTGTCGGTTATGGCAAAGTTTACTAAAAGTAAAATGAATGAATCATAATGATAAGACGAACGCTAATTAGGAATACTTAAGTGGTATGGCTTAGTGTAGGTAAAGGAATCGGACATTACCTATACATTGCACAAGTAGACCTTGAGACAAGTTCTAGGAGGGGTTCTTTATGTATATTAGATATAGGTGATGTTGTTCATATATAAGGATGGTTTCATACGTTTTGTACTATGTTGGTTTCACTTGATATACATGATGTTGGTCTATGTTGTTATGTATGATGTTGATTACACTTTTTATGATGTTATATGAGGTAAAGGCAATGCTTACGGTCTCTTTGTTAGTTTACTTGGTTTATGTGGGGTTAGGGGGCTTCACATACACATTGCACTAGTTGGGTTGAATTGGATTGTGAGTAAAGTATTGTGATATATTGATGAAATGGTTTCTAAACATGAAATGTTGATTATGGCTTTGGTACGATATTACTATTGCACATGAATATATATGTCTTATTGTTGTTGTATTATGGACTGGTATATGTTCTTTGAATGTGCATAAAGGCTTTTAAGTGACTTAGCATGCTTTTAAACAAAATGTCCTTTTTAGAATGTTTCTAAATATTTTTCTTTCATATATCTTCATACTTGGTACATGTGGTTTGTACTAACCCAAATTCTCTTATATTTCTACAATAATGTAGGTTCAGGCCATTAAAGGGTTTCAAGGGCAATTTTCAAGAAGCTTAGATAGATTCCTAATTTGGTGAGTCCTCAAGTCCGAGGACAAATCCTATCACTATAATTCTTGTTATTTGATTAGTCTAAAGACATTGCTTTATTCCTTATCTCTTTTGACTATGGTTTATTATCTTATAAGACATATTGTAATGTTGTAAGGGATATGTCCCAAATGTTGTATTCCTATGTTAGATGCTTGTGTGTGAGACAAGACTATTTTTGATATATGAGAAATAGATTTGAACTTCCATATAAAGTTTTTATTTTTTTGTATTTTTCACCTATGAAATGCAATAATGTATGCTAAGCGCTAGTCTAAGGTCTTTAAGAGGATGAAGATGCCATTTACGACTAGGGGATGCTCCCTGGTCATGACACAGGGATACCCCCTAGGCATAACATGGCATACTCGACTCGGAATGGTTCTAATACATTCCCTTAGAATCATAACATATGTAATAGAAAAGTATGGAGAATTTAAAATTCTTTAAGACCATACAATCGAATACATTTTCATAAGCATGCAGAAATATTTACTAAAACCTTTGTCACAAACCATCGATTAACTTTTGAATAAAAGTCTTTGGGATGCAGCCCATACAATTTCTAAAAACCTAATGAAATGAAATAAATGGGATAAGGGTTTGTCATCGAAGGTATGAGGACTCTTCAACTCTTCTAGTTCATTTAAACCAAGCCTCCAAAGCAACTCAAGCCTCCAACCTTACATTTGGTTAGAATGTAGGTAAAATGCGTTAGTACAAAATGTACCAAGTATAAAGCTAGAAGAACATCATAAGACCATCTCCAAAGGGTTGGTCAACATTATACATAAGCATAAGAGATAATAACATACTCATAGCATGATCATCATAGTCATAGCATGATTTCCAATAGAAGCATCATATAAACACAAGTCTACATAAGACATTGTTAATGAGCATAAGAGATAATTTGTAATCATGTAAGAATAATTGGCCCTTTGTCATGCATACCATAATATCACCATTTAAAGTAACCTTAAAATCATACAAGTGCAAAACAAGAATAGCATCCCATAATACTACCCAAGCCAAGTATCACTTTTTAGTCGTCTTAATCATAGTCTATACACATGGTCAACTCCTAAGCTTCTCTACCATAAGGGAACCATACTTCTAGGGAAGTCAAAGCACACTTGTGTCATGTGTGAAAGGCATCCCATACTACCCTTCACACTAAGCATTGCCTTAAAGTCATCCTAGTCATATTTACCCTCCTTTGACCTCATTATTAAATTAACTATCGTAAATAATGTAATTTCTCACCTTTATTCAACTATAGCAAGGAAGGTCAATTATAGAACAATCCTATCTCAAGACTTCTCTTTAATGTCCCTAAGTCATACTTTTGCAATGCAATCATAGCATCCCATACTACTAATCGTGCTAATTACCACTTTTTGGTCCTCTTACTATTACTTATTAGTTTGGAACCTAGTTCCTCTCTTTATCTTTAGAACACTATGAGGTACTCTCTTAACAAAATCTTAGTTCATTATTAAGTTGAACCCTCGGAGATGCTTCTTTTTGTATGTCTAAATTCCTTACATATGGACCCTATAAGATACTACCTTAACCATGTCTAAGTACACTTATACGCTTGAACAATATGAGGTACTTCTTAAGTAAGTCTTAGTTCAATTATGCTTAAGAAAACTATGATACGCTTATTTAAGTATGTCTTAGTTCATTGGATATGGAGATTGTTACTAGAAACTTTAACTCAGCTACACGAAAGATTCTATCTCATGAGACCTAAATTTGGGAAAACCCACACCCTACCACGTAAGAGTTCCCCCTTTAACTTGGATAGTCCTCACATCAACTAGGTGTGGTTCTCCTTTCTACTTGGAGCCCGGACCCTCTCTTGTGTGATACTCCATTCTCATTGTCAATATGCAATTGGATCCAAGCATACATACCAAGGTTTACTTGTTAAGCCGTTCTTAACACTTCTGTCTCATAGAAGAATGTCCTTAACAACCAATCCATGTTAAGGTGATTATATACTTTCCTCTTTCAAGCATTCATAAGATGGGTTGGGTGAGTATAGGCCTTTCACCTCAATTTGACCTATTCGACTTCAATTCTTATTTAGACTTTACTCTCAAAGACTTAACACATCTATTCCATCATATTAAATTCACCCTAAATCCCTAGCTATTAGGATTACAACCATACTCTCTTTCTTAATCTCTTTTTTATACCTAGATTTCAAGGTATTTTGATCACATCTTTCATTGCAAGGTGATTATAGTCTTAATTGATCATGAAGGTTCAATTATACTTTTACAGTCCAAGATAAATCATATACAATAGAGTCTAGTTCTATTTATGGTTACATGGCCCTAACTTTGATCAATTACTACACATGACTTTGTTTTAGGAAGATCACTCATGAACCTTAAACATTGCCTCTTAATGGCATCAACCCAAAACAATCACATTCAGCATCTTAGATTAGGGTTTATCATAGAAAATTACATGAAATCATCATAATATCATAAAACGATGCTAATACAATCATAATTAGAAATTATCCACTACATTGGAATTATACCCAACCCCTACCCACAATACAAGCACAACCCTAGCTAGAATGGGGGTTTTGATTTCATAAGTGGGGAAACTATGGGGGATCCATGAGTGGAATAACCCATGGATTATTAAGATTTACATACCTTTCTTCAAAACCCTTAATAAATCTTGAATCCATGGAGAAAACTCGACCTAGGTGTTGCCCCAACTTCCTCTCTTCCTTACTTCTAGAGAGAATTTCTTGAGAGTAACTTGGGGTTTCTTAGATGAATGACTTAATTTGTTAGTTTAGGGGTGTATTAGACTTATATATGAGGTAATTTATATAATTAATTTACCTCCCTTAAAGCCTAACGCATAACTTAAAACTAAAAAGTGTGGATAGTAGTATCGAATGCTATCCATACATTACACGAGTAGGCTTTGAGAGGTCTATAGTGATTTATATAAGTATTAATAACTAATGTATGAATGTTCTCAATATAAAGTTAATGAAGAAGGTTGTCTTATGTGCTTATATGTAATGATGCATATTATACTTGGATTGTATTATGAATTACTTATTGTATATGAAGATCCTTGTCTATGGTGGCTTCAAAAGAGTACTTAGTGTGAGTAGTTGTATGGAATGCAAATCATACATTGCACAAGTATGACTTAGGTTTGTCTTGCATGTTGGTCCAAATGTGTTGTTTTGACTTATGAAAGGCTTATATTCATTATGCTTAAATATGGTCTAAAGGTAAAAAGGGTAAATAGTAAGTTCATTTTTGGTGGCCTTAATGTGGTATTATAGTGTGGATGGTGGTATGGAAAGATATTCATACATTGCACATGGTATGGCTTGGATTGCTAGAGGTGAAGGATTTATGTGATTAATTCGTTTATATGTTGGTTGTGATTGAATATTATGCCTCTTTTACTATGTTCATGGAGTTGATAATAAATCGGAATATATCATGACTTTCAACAAAATGTCCATTTTAAGCATGTTTTGCATGGTTATCGTACTTTGTACTTAATTTTTCTAACCCATATTTTCTTCATGTTTATTACAAGTGTAGGTTCCGGCGTTTGACTTGATTATCTCTAGTTGATGCTTGGATTGAGATTCTTCCAAGACTTGCTATGTCCTCATGGATTTGAGGAAAATAACTCGTATGTTTCATTTCGTTCATGGAATAGACTATAGATTAGACATTTTTATTGTAAAGGGTCGTGTACCTACTTTTGTTTCGTATATTGTTTTAGATGGCCATGTGAGACAATAGATTTTTGTTGTATTTTCAAGTGTATTTAGATGGTATGGTTTTAAATAAAATGTTTAACTCTGTACTATTTTTATCATTGAATGAAATGAAATTCTAAGAGGAATTATAAGACCCCTACAGGGTCGAGTACGCCATATAACTTCCGGGGTATGGTCTCAAGTCACTACAAAGTTGTTCGGGGGAGAATGCTTCAAAGAAAAATAGGTTTTATGCACTTTAGACTCATGACGAGCAAGAGGGTTCTCTTTATGTGGTTACCGATTATTGAATGTTTTCCAGGTTGATGATTATGCTTAAAATAATTTCAGTGCTATCTTTTCTTGTACGTCCATATGTGGCTAAGAGATTTGATATTCTTCCCGATTTATTGTTATAACCTTTTTCTGCCTCTACCCTTGTTGGTGATTTTTTTTTGGCTTAGAGGGTTTATAGAAGATGTCTCATCTCCTTGCCCCATAGAGTTACTTTTTGCTGATTTGGTTGAGCTTGATATGCTAGATTTTTATGTTATCCTTGGTATGGATTAGCTACTCTCTAGTTATGCTTCCGTTGATTCTAGAACCCGTTTAGTCGAGTTTCAATTCCCGAATGAACTCATCCTAGAGCGGAAGGGGATAAATTATATTTCGAAGAGTTAGTTTATCTCTTGTTGTGTCACGAGCGGGGAGCATCCCCTAGAAGTAACATGGCGTACTTGACCTCTCTGAGGTCTTATACAAGCTTATAGTCATCATTCATCACATTGTCATAGAAAATTTAGCGGAAAATTTAAAACTTTCATAGCACATCATATGCTAGAACATCACTTCCATTATATATAAAAATCGCATAATACATACTTAGACTCTAAATCTCTTTTCCATCTTAGACTCAACATCATTAGAGTAGATTAGGGACACAACCCTTACAACATAAAATAATAACTAAGCTATTACGTAACTTTGAATAAAACATAACATAGGAAATCCTTGAATCTTGAGGATCCCTTTCCTTGAACTTGGGGAAATCTATCCAAGCCCTTCACTTTAAGAGACATTCTCTAATCATCACCACCTAAACTTTGTGTAAAAAATGAAGAAAAATGGTGTTAGTACAAGAATGCACTAAGTATTGGAATCATGATAAAACATGCATTTAAAGAGGACACTTGGTTAGAAAACCATGCATCATGCCTTCTAGTAAAACTTCATAAAACCTTGATACAATAAGTACAACATAACTCATTTACTTAACATAGGCATAGACACTATTCATTACATCATATAAAGCTACATACTTCATTCAAGGCAAATTTAGTGGCCAAACATGTAAGTTTAGTTGTATAAATAGGGGGCTTTCCCTCAATAATAAATCATCACCACTTTCCTTCATCACCTCTCTCTATCTTCTCTCTAATTCTCTTATTCCGCTTCCAACCCCCCCCCCCCCCCCCCCATTGGTATCAGAGCTAGATAGTAAATAAAAAATAAACTATGGAAAACAAATCAAATATGGAAAATCTACAAGAACAGGTATACTCATTTTTATTCATGAGTAGCTAAACTGCTTTATTCCTGATAATCTCTTCTTGATTATAAGTATTTATTATGCTTTAATAATGTTATAATAATCATCTTTAGAAGGTTTGCTATGGAAATATTCTGAGAGTAGGTAAGCCCAGACTATGCCAACCTAAAGTGGAAACCGGTAGGCAAAAAGAAGGCCGTTTAGGGGAGTACACAGAGTTGAGGCGCTGTTAGGGTAACTGATTGAAGAAGAAAACTATAGTAGTGACTAGACGAGATGATTATTAAATTATTATTATTACATAATGAATAAGTATAATCTGTGAAGAGGTTAGAAGGAATAAAATTTTACCAAAAGTATGATAAAATGACTACCTATTTATTAGATGATGATGTTAATTATATGATATTATTATTCTATATATTGAAAGATCTTAATACTGATATAAGAAGAATAATCTATGATAAATTAGTAACATACGAAATAATTGAAGAAACAATTTATGGTTGGTCAGAATTAATTATCTCAGATGATTTTGATCTTGAATATTTATATGATGATCTAGAATTATATAGAGATCAATGATAAATTACAGATATTTGAAATTATGGAAAGAAACTAAAGAAAAGATAGAACTAGAAGAAAAATTATTAATTGAAAATGTAAATAGATATATATATCGTAGAGAAGAAGAATATTTAGAATATATAGAAACTAATGCTAAAGAAATACAAAGATTAAATTTAGTTAAAAAAGAATATTATGAAAAAATATTTTCTTAAAAAATGAAAAAGGTAAATAATAATATAGAGAAAAGGTAAGAAAGATAAAGTAAAAGTTAAATAATTTATATATGAAATATGAATTATTAAAAATTACTAAAAAGGATACTACTAAAGAAAATTTGTTGATAGATCTAATTTCTAAAACAGAACATAAATATATTTGTTATTTGAAAAAACAATATGGACAGAAGAATATATAAACAACAACTGATAGAAAAAATAAATGAAAAAAGATACGAATATGAATTTAAAAAAGAAAGATTAGTAGAAAATATATTTGCAGGAGTAAGTAGTAAAGTAATATCAATCCAAAGAAAAGTTATATTTGAGTTAGAAATACAAATAAATTGCCTAGAATATAAATTACAACATGATATATACTATAATAATGAATATAATGAATAAAGAAGAATTTGCAGTAGACGAAAAAACATATGAAAACCAAGAAGGACTAATAATAAAAATAATATTCTCAAATTTAGGAAGAAGATATAAAAAAATAGGAGATAAATTATATTTAATGTTAGAAAAAGAAACAGCAAAATTAGAAGATAGTTTAACAGCTATGATAAGAATAACAAAAGAAAATGAAGAAATAGATAAAGCCAAAGAAATTGAAAAAATAAAAACACAAGCAAAATAAGAAGTACAAAAGATAGAAGAAACAAAAAATACAAAAATAAGTGAATTAGAAAAAGAATTAGCTCAGTTAAAATTATTATATGAAACTAAACAAAAAGAAAAAGAAAAAGAAAAAGAAAAAGAAAAAAAAGTTGAATTGACTAGTGAAATCAATAAAATGAAACAAATATTAAATGAAAATGAAAATCTTGAAATAAATGAAATTAATGATGAAATAAACGAATTAGATACAATGAATGATCAAAATTCAGAAATAAGTGATATAAGTGAAACATATACAGAAATTCTAGAACAAGTAGATAAGCTAAAAAAATTAGAAATAAATACAGGAGATATAAATAAACCAGGTACATCAAGAGTTAAAACTCCAGATAATAGTCCTAGGAGTAGTCCTAGAAGAAGTAATCCTAGAAGAACAATACCAACTTATTATACAGATAATTATGAAAGATCAGATAGAACAAATGCAATATGGAATAGTAGATTAAATAAAAAATGGATACCTAAACCAATAATTGAACAGTATAATTTTTTAGATTTAGACTGTGCTATAGACATAAATAAAGTAATCTTATTATGGGTAGGAAATTTATCTAAACAATTAGTCGATAATAAAATAGCAGTAAAAGATACACCAGGATATATAGAAAGAACATTAGTAGGAACAACAAAATTATGGATAGAAAATTTACCATCAGAAAGTATAGCAGCACTAGGGAGTGATAAAAAAATAGATGGATCAACAACAACATCTAAAATAGATATATTAGATAAATATGAATTAGCAATAAGAAATGAATTTGGAAGTATGACTACAGAAATAAAAGAACAAAATAAAGAAAAAATAATAAATAGACAACTAATGTCAAAATTAGCAATATGTAATATGTGTTACATAGAAGAATATACATGTGCATTTAAAGAATATTATTACAAAGCAAAATATAATACAGATGAAGCAAAAGAAATAAAACAACAATATTTTACAAAATTACCAGAACCATTTAGTACAAACGTAATTAAAGATTGGAATAATGAAGGAATAACAGATACTTTAGGAGCTAGAATAAAATTTTTACAACAATGGTTTATACAATTATGTGAAACCCAAAAAGAAAAAATAAAAATGGAAAAAGTATTAATTAAAAATTTAGCATGTTGCAAAAATAAAATAGCACCACAATTTGGTTGTAAAGATAAATATTATAAAAAACCTAGAAAATATAAAAATTATAGAAAAACTAAAACTAGATATAAATATAAAAATCCAAGAAAAAGATATTATGTAAAAAATTATAAAATAAAAAGACCATACAAACAAAAAAGAAAATTATCAGATTGTACTTGTTACAATTGTGGAAAGTTAGGACATTTAGCTAGAGACTGTAAATTACCTAAAAATCTAAAAGGTAAACAAATTGCATAAATAATTATGGATGATGAAAAATATATGCAGATAGATTACATAGATTATGAATTAAGTGAAAATGATAGTATATATGAATTATCTGACATTGAATCCGAAGATATAGAAATAAATATGGAATTAAATAATGAAATGATAAATGAAGAAATATAATGACTGAAAATGATATAAAAATAATATCTAAAGAAGAATATCAGAATGAAGAATCAGTGGAACAAAAAATTATATTTGATAATACAATTTTCCAACAAATAAAAAATAAAGAATTAGACTTAAGCGTAGATAAAGTACTTGAAATACCTACTTTAAAAAATTGGTTTAAAAGACAAAAAGAAGAATACTATGTAGTTAGTCAAAAAGAACATATTGTAGATTGTAAGTATACAAAAGGAAAAGCACAAATACCTATATTAAACAAAAGAATGATAAATCAAGAAATACAAGATATAAAAGCTAAAACACCTATAAAATATGTACATTTAGGAGGAACAGAAATACTAATAAAAGCATGTTTTAGAGAAGGAATAGATACACCCATTGAAATATATTTAGCAGATGATAGAATAATACATCCTATAGAAAAAAGCGTAATTAGTGCAGTAAAAGGAAATTTAATATACCAAAAATTTAAATTTATAATAAGTGCAAATTACTCAATAGCATTAACAGATACAAACATAGATAAATCACTGGTATTATATTGGAAATTATCAGGAATAGAATTAGCACCAGGAAGTAAACTATTTACAGCAAGATGTAAAAACCTATATATATTAACAACAAAACATAAAGTAATGGCAAAAAATAAAATTGATAGAATAAAAATAGAAAACCCTTTTGACCAAGTAATTACAATAATACACAATAATGATTATAGTTATAAAGAAATTGACATGGAAGAAGATTTAGAAATAGTAAAAGAAAGAATAAGCACTTCAAGCATACCAAATATATTAAATAGAACTACTTCATCAAGAGCTAGTACATCCAAAAGAAAATATGAAATTCCTAAAATATTAAATACAGAAGAAGAAACACTAAATCATTATTTTATAACTGGAATAATTAATGAAAGAAGATATAGGATATTAATAAATACAGGACAAGAAGATAATTACATAATTAGAGAATTAGTTTTAGATACAGAAATTATAAAAACAGGACATGTATGCCCTGGATTACCTAGTGAAATTGTAACTATAAATGAAGAAATAGTAGAAAAAGAAATAATTATAGGAGGAATATTATTATTAATACCATTTAAAATTTACCAAGGAAATCAAAATATTACTTTAGGAATAAAATGGTTAGATCAATTTACACCATATAAAATAGAAAATGAACAACTAATCATAACCTGTCAAAATAAGAAAATAATTATAAAAAGAACAAAATGAGTAATGAAGATATATATACTTGCAAAAATTATTGTAGAAGGATATCACAACAGATATTATACACCTATGATAGATACAGGAGCAGAGACAAATATATGTAAATATAATTGTTTATCAGAAGATAAATGGGAGAAATTAAAAACACCTATGGTAGTAACAGGATTTAACAATGAAAGTAGTATGATTACATACAAAGCAAAAAATATAAAAATACAAATATGGGATAAAATCTTAATAATAGAAGAAATGTATAATTTTGAATTTACAACAAAAGATATGTTATTAGGAATGCCATTTTTAGATAAACTATATCCTCATATTATAACTAAAACTCATTGGTGGTTTACTACACCATGTGGATATAAAATAGGAGCAAAAAGAGTAAATAATAAACAAAGAAAACCAAAAGAATGGATAAAAGGAAGTGAAAAAATAAATCAAGAAATGGAAAACATAAATAGCAAACAAATAAACCAACTAGAAATTATAATATTTACAATAGATAAGGTTAAAATAATAAATGAACAATTAGAACTATTATATAGCGAAAATCCATTAGAAGGATGGGAAAAACATAAGACAAAAGTAAAAATTGAATTAATAGATGAAAATAGTATAATAACGCAAAAACCATTAAAATATAATTTTGATGATTTAAATGAATTCAAAATGCATATAGATGAACTATTAAAGAATAATTATATACAAGAGAGTAATAGTAAACATACAAGTCCAGCATTTATAGTAAATAAACATAGTGAACAAAAGAGAGGTAAAAGTAGAATGGTTATAGATTATCGTAATCTAAATGCTAAAACTAAAACTTACAATAATCCAATACCAAATAAGATA
The DNA here is from genome assembly GCA_016801875.1 of Solanum sitiens. NCBI lineage: Eukaryota > Viridiplantae > Streptophyta > Magnoliopsida > Solanales > Solanaceae > Solanum > Solanum sitiens. The sequence continues at coordinate 229,961 of JABWTJ010000201.1, forward strand.
TTAAAAATAAGACAGATACAAGGATATAACTATTTTAGTAAATTTGATTGTAAATCAGGATTTTATCATTTAAAACTAGAAGAAGAATCTAAACAACTAACAGCATTCACAGTACCACAAGGTTTCTATGAATGGAATGTTTTACCATTTGGATATAAAAATGCACCAGGTAGATATCAACATTTTATGGATAACTATTTCAATCAATTAGAAAATTGCATAGTTTATATAGATGATATATTATTATTCTCTAGAACACAAGATGAACATATTAGGTTATTAGAAAAATTTATACATATAATTAAACAATCAGGTATAAGTTTAAGTAAAAAGAAAGTAGAAATTATGAAATCACAGATAGAATTTCTAGGAATACAAATAGATAAAAATGGTATAAAAATGCAAACACATATAGTACAGAAAATAATCAACCTAGATGAAGATATAGATACAAAAAAGAAATTACAATCCTTTTTAGGATTAGTAAACCAAGTACGAGAGTACATACCAAAATTAGCAGAATATTTAAAACCACTACATAGAAAACTTAAAAAAGATGTTGAATATCATTTTGATAATAAAGATAAAGAACATATAAGAAATATTAAAAACTTATGTAAAAAATTACCAACACTTTATTTTCCTGATGAAAATAAAATATTTATTTATATAGTTGAAACAGATTCAAGTAATCATAGTTATGGAGGAGTTTTAAAATATAAATATGAAAATAAAAAAATAGAACATCACTGTAGATATTATTCAGGATCTTATACAGAAGCACAAATAAAATGGGAAATAAATAGAAAAGAATTATTAGCATTATATAAATATTTATTAGCATTTGAACCATATATTGTTTATAATAAATTTATTGTAAGAACTGATAACACACAAGTAAAATGGTGGATAACTAGAAAGATAGATGATTCAGTTACGACAAAAGAAATAAGGAGATTAGTATTAAATATATTAAATTTTACATTTACAATTGAGATAATTAAGACTGATAAAAATATTATTGCAGACTATCTCTCAAGAAAAAGATACAATGAAGGAAATATTAGCTATGATGACAAATCTTTGTCAAAAGATGGAGAAAATAGAAACAGAAGTACAAGTACTTAAAGAAACAGTTAATAGTCAGCAGCATGACTCTAAAAATGCGGAGCTACGTCGTGAGGCAGACGATAAAAGGCCAGAGCTAAAAGGTGACGTTGAGAAACACCTAAAAACTCAAAATATTAACAAATTATCAGTTGCAGGTACAAGCACAGGAGCTATGGAAAAAACTACTCCAAGAAATACAAACCTAAATAGCCTATTTGCAAAATAATTTATTCCAAACATCCAAATAATAGATACTCCAACACCACAAACATCTACATATGCAGCCAGCCTACATAAAGAAAAGAAAATATATAACCATATTTCCCAAAATTATATTGAAAATATATACCAAATAATAACCTTTTTAAACTATAAACCTAGATCTACAACGACTACAGAAAAAACCCAAGAGTATTTAACCCAAAAACTACAAGGTTACAACAAACTGATTGCACAACCAAAGACAAACCCCAATCTAGTTAAAACCTGTTATAATTATGGATTATTGAGTACAGTTTATACCTATACAGGAGAAGAGATAAGTGGAATCCCAGAAATCTACAAATCCTTTTTAATATATAAAAAGATAACCAAAGGAAATTTATTTTTTATTAGATTTTATAGCACCAGCTGAGATACTTTACAACGAGATAAAACCAATGATCCAGGTAGTAAAAATTGGATTAACTCGGGAGATGATAATACCGGAAGAGATAGGACAACAGCCGGAGATACCAAAAGTTGAGATACCTAGTTTTTATGCAAATAAAAGAATAATTGGGTTATCAACTATCATACAAGAATTAGCTAATAATTATTTACAAGGCAATGCTATATGGAGTTATTATTCTAGAGATCATTTAATGATCTACGCCAATTCGCGAGAAGTAAGACAAGCAGATATGGAAGAAGTCCAGAAATGGATTTTGTCCCTACTGAAACCAGAATCTACACCAACAACTAGAGCATTAAAAAAGGGATTTATTTCTGAAGAATTATTAACAAGATACTGTAAGATAATTGGACACAAATATCCAGAACATATATGATCAAAATGCAATAAAGGAGATGAAACTATTCCCGAAGTCCTATTCGAATAAAGATATGACAAAAATCAAAGACTACAGAAGAAAATATGTTGCAAAGAAGATAAGAAGAAGAAATACAAAGTGGCAGACAAATAAAAATAAAGAGATAAGCATCTTTGAAAAAATGTAAAAGAAAAAGATAAGGTTAGATATTATTTTACTTTAGCCAATAGATAATAGATATATGTAAAGTTTTAAAGTATTTTGTGTCGGCCATAAAATAAAAAGAAGAGGCCATTATGTAAATGTATTTTGTTTTTAGTGTCGGCCAAATATAATTAGGCCATGTGTAAAGTAAGTGTCGGCCACTTATATTGGCCAAACATGTAAGTTTAGTTGTATAAATAGAGAGCAATGGGGGGGGGGGAAGCGGAATGAGAGAAGAGAGTAAAGAGAGAGTTGATTTGAAATTGCTTGTTTATTATTGAGGGAGAAGCCCTCTATTTATACTGAAATTTTACAAGGTTGGCCTATACTAATGGCCCACAATAACTTTACATATGGCCTTAATTTATTTGGCCAATACTATAAAACAAACTAATTTAATAACTAATACATATGGTCTTATATTATTTGGCCAATACAAATGACTTTAATAAAGTAATTTACATAACAGACAAACAACTTTAAAAAAATATCTTAGTCTTATCTCTTTTCTTTGCCAATTTTTCAAAGATTCTTATCTTTATGTCTGCCACCTTATCTCATTGTAACGTTTATCTTCTTGCACGTTGTCTTTTCTTTCTTTGTCTTTTTTCTTTATTCCAGCTTCTTTTATTCTAATTGCACTTCTGGAATGTAATTATCTTCTCCTTCGCATTTTGAGCATAAATGATCAGGATATTTTTGTCCTATTAGTTTACAATACCTTGTCATTAGATTAGAAGAAATAAAATTTTTTCTAATTGCTCTTGTTGTAGGTGTTTGCTCTGGTCTTAGTAGACTTAATATCCATTGTCTTAAATCTTCCATATCTGCTGCTCTGATTTCTCTGCAGTTGGAGTATATCATTGTTTGCTCTCTATTGTAGTAGCTCCAAATTGCATTTTCATTCAAATAATTGTTTGCTATCTCGTTTAGTATAGTAGCTATCCCAATAATTCTCTTGTGAGCATAAAAATCTGGAATATCTACCTTTTGTATCTCTTCTTGTATATCTATCTTTTCAGGGATTATCATTTCCCTTGTTAAACCAATCTTTATGGCTTGTATTATAGGCTTGATCTCATCATATAATATCTCTGCTGTAGATTTTATACAGCACCAGCTGAGTGTCACGACCCAAAATCGAGCCGCGAGTGGCACCCACACTTATCCTACTATGTGAGCGAACCAACCAATCTAAAACCCCAACATATTGAACAAAATACAAAGCGGAAGACTTAAAACTCATTATCCCCAAAATCTGGAAGTCATCATCACAAGAACATCTATCCTCAAGTTACTAATCTAAAAGTATCTAAAAAGCTAAAATAAGGCTAGTCCATGCCGGAAGTTCAAGGCATCAACTTGACTTGAAGAGAAGATCCAGTCCAAGCTAGAAGCATTAGCTCACCCTGAAATCCGGTGTAGTGAAGACTGGCTAGAATTGCTGCGGAGTTGAAGACGCCGGTACGTTTGCTGCTTCCCCAAAAATAACAAAGAAAGAACAACAAGTAGGGGGTCAGTACAAAACACAAGTACTGAGTAGGTATCATCGGCCAACTCAAAATAGAAAACAGTATATATCAGTTCATATCATAAATCAACTACAATACTCACATGTAGCAACAAGTACTATAATCATCAATAAGTACTACCAAGTTCATCCATGAGGACTCAAGCCTCAATACCACACTCATTTGGGAAATTAGGTTAATTACATTGAGTATATAAACATCTCTCAAGATTCATTATCTTTCTTCCTCTTGTGTCGGTACGTGACACTCCGATCCCCTACTACTATGTGTCGGAACGTGACACTCCGATCCCCTAATTCTATGTGTCCTCTAATACTATGTGTCGGAACGTGACACTCCGATCC